>NW_010586107.1:144547-169647 GCF_000705375.1 Tinamus guttatus
GCCGGGAGCGCGGGGCCCGCCAGGAAACTCCGCCGGTGCTGCCGGCGCCCGAGCACCTTCCTCCTCCCGCCGCGGCCCCGCCACCTTCTTTCTTTCTTTCTTTTCTTTCTTTCTTTTTTTTTTAATTAGGATCATTATCCTTTTAACATCAGTATCTAAATAAATCTCGGCGGGCCCAAGATGGAGCAAACAGGCGTCCCGCGGGATTGTTTGCTTCAGCACACGCAGCCCATTAAGCAGCGGCGGCAGCTCGTGAAGGCAGTAAAGCCGGGGAGATGACGCCCCTGCAATGTAACTTGGGGAAATGTCAGCGGACGGGGCTGCGCTGGCTCCCGTCTCCCCCTTCGTCTCCCCCCCAGGCACACACCCAGGGGGGCACCATGCTAAAGAACAACTAGTAAAAGAGCAGATTTCAAGTCAAAAAATGCTGCGCTGTTCAGGGAGCCAAAGTGGCAGGAGCCTCTGCTGCTCGCCATAAGGCATGGTTCAGTAGCCCACACCCAGCGAGTGCAAGAAGCGCCCAAGAAAGTAGCAGGTTAGGGGATGGAGGCCCCAATCCTGCATTGGGACCCCCCAACACCTCAAGGAGAATCGGCTTTTGCATCTTCAGCTAAACACAGAGTTTAATTAAGACGGGGAAGCGAAAAGGGGAGTGTCACTCTCCAGGCACAGTTTCTGCACAGCTGAAGTCACTACACTAAAATTCCCAGTGATTTTCAGTCTCTGCAAGAGCAAGGACAGACGAATAATACGGAAGCTGCCGTTCTGGCATCCTGGCTGTGCAGGCTTTCAAAGCACATATGCAATGCAAGTCCATCGTCTAAATTTCTCAGAGGCATTGCATCTGTCGGAAGCAGAAATGCAGCTCACTGGCCCTTTCGTTTTAGATGTCCAGCTGCAGGGGCTTATAATAGCCCTTCAAGCATAAAAGACTTTGTGCACCAAACTGCAAAATCAGGTCCATTGGAGGCCCTCTTGAGAATGTGCCCCATAGAGCCTTAGTTAGGTCCTAGACCTGTGCTAAACTGAAATTAAAAAAAAATATATCATTCAAAAAGTGGGCAGCGGATTCATAAATGGTGTCTGTAAATAAAGACAGTTTATAGCGCTGTGCATTCTTGCTCTTTCTCTGCAAAAAGCTGTGCTATACACATGGCCATGGGGTTCGGTGGCATGTAACGGCTTGGCTGAATCTCATTAAAAAAAAAAAAAGTGCTGTGGGATAGTGCTGACTTGAATACAGTAGTACATGTCTGAGTAAAATGAGTAAGTTTTTCTATGAATCATTAATAGTAACTGTTGATTATTTAAGAGCTGAACGCTATGCTTTAAGTACTAGTGTACGCCCCTACACACACATTTCTCTATATCATAACTGACTTTAATTAATCAGTCCTGCCAAATTGGCGATGGGGAAACTTTAGCCTTCATTCAGAAGGAAATCTTTGGATGAGGCTTGGAAAGGTTTTTTATTATTATTTTATTTTATTTTAACTGAATGCTCTCTGCTTCTTCCCACAGCCTCCATTTTTCAATTAAAGCCTTACAGATAGCATCTGGGGTTTACATAGATTTGATGCAGTCCATACCAAGAGGGACTGCACAGAATACAAATGGTAACTTTCATTCTGGATCAGGAGAAAAATTAAGCATTTGAAATGTTTCTGGAGTAGGATTCCAAGGAAAGATTTATACCGTAAGCATGAAAATGACTTCATTTGAAATTTCAAAACATTTCTTTTTCACCTTTTCAAAAGCATTTAAATATAAAATACTGCGTCTAAGTTGTCTGTGCCATTTTTGTGACTTTTTTTTTTAAATTGATGTTTTGGCAGTATTTCCTTAAAATGTCTAAGATGGTTATGGATTTGTCTAAACTTTTCAAACACCTTGGTTGCACATCAATAGCCCTTCAGCTGGGGAATGCTCTTCGCAGCTCTAACTTGCTTTGCCCTGGATTTTGTGATCTGTACTTGCAAATTGAAATCAGATCTTTAGTACAGGTGGGATGTGATCCATTAACAGTTCTGAAAATTAGGAGCAAAAACTTAATGGAATCTAAAAGAGAGGAGGAACAAGCTAAACATGTCAGCATGAGCCCAATGTGAGCATGGCAGATCATGGTAAAAGCGCCAGACATTTTCTGTACCTGACATAAACTTCATTACCTCCATTGACTGTAGCATATTGCAAACTATAGCTGTGCAGCATGAAGGTAACAAGTGTGTAACAACTAATTAAGCCTTAGGAAAGGATAAAGATTTCTAGTAAGAGAGTGAAATAAGAGGCAGTTTTAGAAATTCGGTTCTCTGGAGGTAAGTGAGGAGGCAAACAAAAACCCAGGAAATTGTACTATTTGGGCAAGGAATAACTACATGATTTCAGCAAAAAGCACCTCTCTTGCTCAGTCACTATCACCTTCATCATGCCCGAAGTCCTTTTCGACCAGTAGCTCTTTCTCTACTCAGGACCTGATCTCCCAGCGGTGCCCTGATCCCTGAGCAGGCTTTGTGATTGCATCCGAGGTAAGCAAGATATATCTGCATCTGCAAGCTGTCATCAGCTGCAACTTGTGATCTCACCTGCTTTTGTTTAGGTGTGGAAGAGAAGGCTGGCTACCATGGGTCCTGGCATGACCAAAATGCAAAGGTAAAAAATAAATGAAGTCCTGGACAATTTCTTCTCTTTTATCAGGAATACATGTCATCATGGACTATTCTTTAGAGAGATGTACTTTTTGCCTCCCTTATAGCTGTGAGTGGGTCATTTCTGCAGATCTTCAGGTCATTTCCTCACTCTTGTAGGCGTCATGGGTTGTCCAGAAATGGAGTGTGAAGGTTGACAGGCTGCAGTTCTGGCTTGAGGACTCTGTAGCCTACCAAGCATTCCAACAAGTGTAGCATGTTCCTAAAACTTCAAGTTTTTGGATAGTATGTCAAGGCCAAACTCAGTCGGTGGTAACATGATTGAGTCTGATCAGATTAGGAATCATATTCTCTTTCCTTACAGATTCCTTGTGTCTTTCATGGAACCGATTAACAAAGAATGTCGATGCCTCCCACAGGCAAAGTTTGCTCATTTATGCGATCTATGCAGATTACACGACGAGATGAGTTGAGTAGACAGGTAAGAAAGGTAACGGCAGAGAGCGAGCTGCAAACAACTATTGCCCTAGTCTGTTACTGGCATTATGTGCTGGTGGTCCTTGAAGACAGCTATGCACGCAAGGAAGCCTCTATTCTTGATAAAATATATGTATATAGTGCTCACAGTATGCAATTTGTCAGAGACTGTAACAGTGCTAACAGTGCTGTAACAGATTGGGAAGCGCTCCAGCCATTTAAGACAGAAGGAATAAACAAGTTGAGGAATGCAATAGAAGAATGAAGATGAATAAGCTGTATTGGTTAAGCTGTATTGGTTAAGAAACAGGGTGCTAAGCCTTAAGCAGAGAAGAGGAAGGAAGTTGTCATCTTCTGAGCACAGAGAAGGCTCAGAGAATTCTGTCTTAATCAGGGAAGCCTCGTGGGGGATGTATTGCAGTCCTGCAAGCTGCCTTTATTTTCAGCTCTAGGTCAGCACTCAGAGGATGGGATCTTGCTGTATAGAACAAACCCTTCCTCAAGCTTAAATATCCTAGAGGAGAAAGCTTAAGAAGTAGAAAGAAGTCAAGCTATTATACTAAAGCCCAATTTTTTATACATTGCTTTTGCTTCCAATCTCAGTACTGTGAGTTCTTGAGATAGTACAGTCTGAGGCTTTTCCATTTTGTTTGTCTCACTAGAAAAGACCCCAAACTGTTTAACCAGAAAGAGCCCAAACTGATAATACATAGTTCCTGAAAGGCCATATACAATCTCATTTGAAGCTTCTTAAGTGTTGCTATTTGTAATGTTCATAGGATATAAAGGGTAATTTGTTTTCCAGTAGGTTCATGATTCTTGAAATTTTCAAGGAAAAAAAAAAGAAATTTAGATAACAGGAAAAAAAAAACACCCTATGATACAGGGTAAAATAAGCCTTCAGTGATAAAGACCTGAAACAAAGACATGTAGTACCAGCAAGAGAAAGAGAGAGAAAAGAAAAAGTAGGGGAGCCATTATATCCTTGTGACCACAACAGTTATTCTACCCTTGACTAAATGGAGAAGAAAATAGAGAGATGAATGGACAGATATAATCTAATCAGCGATCAGAAAGCAAAGCAATGAAAGAGAGCAAAAGCCTGTTGTTAATCCTGACTAAGAAATATATAAATTGGAATATTACCCCAGAACAGAATATTGCTTCCTAATAAGTTAAATCAGATAAATAAATAGGAGCACGTAAGCTGAATAGATTTGAATGTCAGGAAGGGAAGTAATAATGGAGTATTTAACTGAAGTAAGGAGACACCTGGGTTCACTGCTTGGCTGGCTTTCTGTTCCTAGAAAAAGGAAAGCATGGAATCATAGAAGTTGTTTTGTTCTATTAGTTTGTCCTGTAAGGATACTATTTTTAAAATTTGTAGGCACAGAGGAAGGCATAAATGCTTCACAGAGAGTTAGAGATAGAAGCCTAGCTGAAAAATGAGTTTTGAGCTAGGCAGTGTGGTTAGTCTGAAAATACCATGGGGATAATCAGCTTAGAAGAAAAAGGAAACATTCCTTGACTATGGAAAGGCGTTTTATCTGGTTTTAGAGAATGGATATGAATGCTAAAAAGATGACTTCAGATGTGTATTTAATGGTACTTTAAAATGAATATACATGTTAAAAAAAATCTGAATACTTCATATTGGTATTGGTGTTACAGGCTATGCTGAATTATAATTATTGTACTGTAAAAGTGATTGTAATATATTTGTCACTATTCAAATAAACAAAAATGATCATTTTCTGAGATTATACAGTATCAAATTTGTCAATTTATTATCAACAAATTGTTAGATGGATTTTAAAGTAGAGCGATCTGAAAAAAGTCAGAAGGGACCAAAAGGTTAACAGTACCACTGCTGCGTAGCTTATCTGAATATATTTAAATTATAGATAGATGTAGTTTCTTCACAATTAATACATGCCATTAAAATACCACCTTTTATTAGGAAAATCTAGTTGAAGCATTTAATCATGGGATGATGTGAACTAAGTGGAATATTTTGTTTTGTTTTGTGTATTCAAAGCACTTTTTTTTTTCTAAGTCAACAAATATCAGACATCTTTCCAAATCAATGTCTTTCTCATGGGAACTATAATTAAGATTTCTATGTTTCCCCAGTAGGATAGAGTCCCTTAAGGTCTGCCTTTCACTACAGCATGAGGTTCCTTCTGAACAAGCAGAACAGTGAATCAGAGCAGTCACTGGACTACGGACTATCATGGAAGATATATCAATGGACACTGATCCCGTATGAAAATGAATTCCGTAGACTTCTGAAGCATAACGCTACAGTTTTGTTTTGACTGAAAATTTAAAAAAATAATTGGCTCTTTCCAAATTAAAATATTTCAGTTTTTTTTTCCATTAAAAAATTGTGATTTAAGTTTCTCACCATGATTTGGAATTGAAATAAGTTTTAAACTCATGTAATATTCACAGAATGAAAATGCTGCAATTTGATCAGATGGAGAGAACTATCTAATAAAAATTTAGAAAATAATCAAAGGCAAAAGTGCTGTGCAAATAGACATAAGGAATAATGATTCTGAAAATTCATATCTTTTAAGGCCTGCAGGGCCACATTATACAAGGACCTTTATTTCTCTCCTAGGGATCAAATCTAAACTGATTCTATGTTAATAGTTCAAACTGCTGCAAAATGGATATATGTGTTATTTAGCTGCACTTAGATATTGGACTGTCATACATAAGGCAACTCATTGTAAAGGTTAAGCTTCTGACCACCGAGAAAGCTCGTATATAAGAAATGCAATAATGTCGATGTTCCTGGGCTAACCAGGACAACATCACCTCTTTCTTTTCTGTGGTTACATCTGATTGACACTAACAAAGCAGGAGAGAGTTTCAGGACTGCTGCCCCTTAAAACATGTTCTTTCCCCCGCTCAAATTGTCCTTTTCCTCCTCCTTGTTTGTTGGCTTCTCTTTAGACTCAGATGCTATTTTTCATACTCCCTGGAAAAATACAACCCTAGCACTGAGCAAGATGGTTATTCACTACTGCGCAGTGATCAAGGATCAGAGAATTGTCTAGGGAAACGGTGTTTGGAAAAGGCCAGGGAAGCCTGATGGACTGTGACTAAATGGGAAGTTTGGGAAAACCAGACTTACATGGGTTTACAGGATACCGCAAATTCAATCTAGAGGAAAATGACGTGACATGAACCAAAAATAATTAAGGAGATGTCATAAAGTAGGCCATTTTGGGGACTAATGCAAGAAGACCGAGCAACTCATTTAATGTGCAGAAGGCAATATCCAGGTAAAACATTATGGAAAAGCTCTACAGTATATGAACAAGTAGGAGTTCATACACAGAACAGATTGTGCTATCACTAGCTTAACCTGAAACATGGTTCAAGAAGCCTTGTATTTCTTAGTGGATGATTTAAAAATAATTAAATAAATCCTGTGCTTTACAAGAGAACGTATCAGATGACCCCTGCAGGTCATCTCAAGTCCGTACAACTCTGGAGCAACATTACCCTATGACTTTTGTTGGAAGGCAACATATATTATACGCAGTCCTTTATATTATACACAGTGATACATTACTAATGTATTTTAACAATACTCTGAGCACTTACACATTTACTATTGCAAATGCAAACCACTCATTTTCATAAGTGTTTTGCTTCAGGTACTGTTACACTAAGGACATCGATGTAATCTCATGATATAAACAGAAAATGGTGATTTATGGGCTTGAATGAATGAAAAGCAGACTAAAAAAGAGCAGATTATCAAGGAAATAAATTTGATTTTGGAAACAACAACTTTTGCATGGCTGTAAAACTGGAATAAAAATTGCTGTAAAATTGAATTGTGCATGACAGTGACTACTAGTCCCTAATCTAGTAATATGCATTGCTGTGAGACGGTCACCCCCAGTATGCCACAAAGCCTGGTCCTTGGCAACTGGCATTACACGTGTCTTCCTTCCTCGCACATTTTCATCTATTAGAAAATGAAGATTTCTAAGTGGTGATTTTTTAGCTATTCCATTTTATGTACTTTCTTTCTCATTTCTAGTGAGCATTTGGGGACAATGGAATGTACTTTTTTCCCACATTAAATGCTGCCTTTTCTTCACAAGTATGCATCAGTTAGTGACAATTTTAGCAATCACATTTCTGTCAAGGTAAAATCTGGTAGATGCTTCAACTCATTCTTTTTAAATCGCTTTCATAATTTTCTATCCAAATTGTTTCTTGAACTCAGCATACTATTAACTACAAATATGGTTCAAGCATGGCATTGTCACTCTGGTGTGCACTTCAGGAGGAATAGAGAAAGGACTCCAAAAAGAAAAATCTGCCAGGAGATGAATATGTGACATAATGTGACACTTTGCTTATGATGGAAGGGATGGGCATGCAAGAGACTGGACTTTTCAGAAAATGAACCTTATTCCGTGGAAGGAGCCATAAGCAAGGCAGCAAGGCAGCCAGGCCAATTCAGCTTTACATTATTAAAGTTTTGCCTACCATCATCCACCAAATTAAAAACAAAAACAAGCAAACATAAAACAAAACTGCCCTTCAATCCTCTCCTCCTTTTCTCCTCCCCTTCCATTAAAAAAAAAAAACAAAAAAAAGAGAGAGAGGTGTAAGAGGTGTATAGCCAGCTGTACGACTTAATTTGATTTTCCGTTTCATGACATTTTTTGAGAGATGCTGGTATGTTTAGTGAAGATACTACTGCCTAACAAACTGCAAACTCCAGCTGTTAAAAAAATAGTAGTAAATTAGCAAATAAATTATTTAGACATAGATTCTGCGCACCCGTGGGAAAATACTGATTAAAATAATAGAGAAACAGAGTTAAAATGGAAATGAGAAAGATAATACCTTAATACCTGCCAAGCATAAATAGCTCTTTAGTAATATGTGTTTCTAGACAGTATATTGTGCACGATTTGTGGTCTAGCAGCCTGAAATCTGTCCACATGTTGTGGTCTCACCTACAACACTCAAAGGGTTTTGATTTTTTATTTTCTAAGTTTTTCTAAGTAAGTCATTTATTTCCTTTGTGTGTTTTTTTTTCAGGGTGGAATGGGGCAGAACCCCCATGGGCTTGAACCCATTCCCCTAATGACTGCTGTTCCTCTTTGTATCTAGAGTATCTAGATGCTCCTGTTTAGAGCATATAGACATGCCAGGAAATAAATAAATATTTGCTTCAGTAGTGCATAATTCTGGAAGTTACTTTTTCATTAGAACATGGGAAGATTCATTAGTTACAATTTTCATCTCCACCTGAGAATCAATAATCGCAAAGGCAGCCGGTGATAATGGAACAAGAGCTTTCAGCATGTCAGAAAAGGCAGCTTCAGCATAAGCAGCATCTTGAAATTGTTTTCCCAGGCTAGAGCACAAAATGAGACTGCTTGTGTTTAGCATTGATAGAGGCAGTTTTTGTGTTGATAAATAAATACAGTGTGTCAAGCTTTTCACAGCATTTAAATAATGGATATATTAACTGGTACTTACTGAGTCTTATCCAATAAATGACATACTTTAGAGGTCAAAGCAGTAAAGCCAATTATATTTATATCATGAGATCAAATTTAACAATATAGTTATTTCTGCTAAAATAAACTGAAGAAACAAAAGACAATCTTAGCCAAACACATTAAGCTAAACCAGAAAGTCTTAATGACATTTTCAAGACTTAATGCAATACTTTCAAAATTTGAAACGGATTTCTTTCTATTTTCTTCATAGTACCTTTCATTTTTACTATGTGTGCACCACTACATATCTCATCAAATACAGAAGAATGGAATAACACAATAGAAAAAAATTATTCTTTACTAAGCAGGCAGGACTGAAACACAGTGATTAAAGGAAGTAGGCCATGCCATTGAGCGCCTTACCACAATTACAAAATTATTCAAAGCAAAAATTATTCTTAAATCTAAGCCTGCAGTGGAACAACACCTTTCTGGATTAACATGGAGGGGAAAATATACCAATAGTTCAGTAAAGATGCTTAATCCATTTTTAGTAGACAACTAAGATAAAGAAAACTTGTTTTTGTAAAGCCACTGATTTTCTCTGTTTTCTTTAAAAGTTGCTGATCTTTTGAGATTTATTTTGTGTAGAAATTAATTTGGCTTCATTATTTTTACATCGGATTTTATAAAAACATAAACTGCTGTGTTATCTGTATTTTTTTTGTCAATTTGCTGTTGCATAATCAACTATGGCTAAACCAACATTTCCACATTTTCTTTCTCCCATGTTAGCAGTAGCTGAAAGAGCGATTAATGCACTGAAGCATCTCATGGGTGAAAACTTAGGTCAACTTCTGCCATCAATATGTTCAGATCTAAACACAGTCAATTTATAAAGATATATTTAGCTGACAATTAAAATATTAAAAAGTTCATTTCCTTACCTCTTTGGCAGAACATAAATCCAGCAATCTTTCAGCCTTGAAAAACTGATTTGCTGATCCACATTTCTCCTGACTCAGGACTCACATATTTTTCTGCCCAGGCCTATTGCCGATCATATTAAAAAACCCTCAAACCTCTAAAAAATAAGTAGTCTTGTGGATTTAGTGACACTACATATATGATTTCAGTCACTTGCATATCTAGTGTCTTGGATTAAAAAGAAACTAAGGTAAGGAAAACTTTCGCAGGAGCGGGATGAGATGTTAAAAGAAAATATGTGGCCAGCAAGGGATATTTTAACTTAGTTCTTGAACAATGATGGAAGCGAATACCATTGACTGACTCAGAGATCTGAGCAAAGAGTTGCCAAGAGGAAGAGGTAGAGGCATGGGGCCAGGGAGGGTCTTCATGAGTGATGACACTGCCTTGCCAGGAAGAAAATAACTCAGTTCTTTTTCATGGAAATGCTTTGATTTATCAGGTTTGAAGGTAATCCTAAGAAATATTTACTGTTCTTATTCTCCACGCAAGCCTGCTGTGTACAAAATGCTTCTTAGATCAGTTAGCTAATTGATACTTGATAATTGTTTCTCCATTGAAGGCTAGTTTGAGATGAGAAAACAAGAACACCTGCCAAGAGGAGAATTCCAGTGACAACTTTCCCTGAAAAAGAAGTTCCTGATCCCAGTGGAGAGACTGGATCAATAGGACTGTTTAAGTATTACCGTAAGACATTCTGTGTGTGTGTTAAATGACAAGGAACTCCCTATGAGTTGAGAATCAAACTGACCACTGATTGAGCATTATTTTCTTAAAATCCAATTAGCTGGTAAAGATTTCTGTTGGTCTGTGCTGAAAATATCATGTGGCTTAGGACTTTCTGAACAAAATTGGTCCTGGAAATGGCAACTCAGACTGGGGTCAAAGTCAGGTATTTCTTTGGTTACATTCCATACCTTTCTTGAAAAAAAACAAAACAAACAAAAAAACCCTACCAGCACCACCACTAAAGCAAAACAGAAAAACAACCAAACAAAACTAACCAACCAAACAAAAAATAGCCCAAACCTAACCAATACTGCAAATTAGTGGCCATCTGTATAAAGAACATTTTTTTTTCAGGACTCTTGTCTCGTTTTTTTTTTTTTTTAAAAAGATCTTTTCTTCTGAATATGAGTTAGAAGAGGGCTAAGCCTGTCCAAGCTGACAGTCTACGCACTGCTTCAGAATGCATGAGCAGATTTCACAGTTCACACCAAAACCCTTCTTTTTAGAATTTTTTATTTTATTCCCCTCAGGTCCCTTCCCTCAGGCATCAGCTGGCCCTTGTGGCATCCTCACAAAAGCAGGGAACTGAGAAATGCATCATATGATTTCTCCCTAACTTTCACAACATATGTTTTCTTGCTCCAAGGCCATTCAACAGTTGATAGTCTTCCCCCAAATTGCTACATACAGAAAGCAGAACTGCTGTTCTGATGTCACATATGAAAACACTTTGGAGTGGGAAAACGTGAACTATTGGTTCTGTGATCTCAGGAATGGAAATCTTAATCTCAAGGAAAACCTTAATACATTCCTTTGAGCAGAGATAATATTAGCCAGCTGAATCAGAGATATCTGTGTAAGGAAGAATTCACATTTGCAGCCTAAAAGGAGGTGGTCTGTGGTTCTTCCAATAAGTGGCTGTCATCCTTTTTTCTGAGCGAAGCTGGAGTGGGTGAAGATCACCACTTACATGATTAGGACAGGCAACCAGCTAAAAATAAGCAGATTAAGAAATCTCGCATTACCTGCAGCTATTGAGTCTACATGGCTTTATGTGACCTGGAGATTGCTGCATATTCCCTTAAGAAAAAAAACCTGCAAAATTCCCCTTCTTTAATGATCCGTGCTTTCCCAGGTATTATGAGAATGTGCCCATAGCTCCAGGGAAAGTTGGTTCTAGGTAACATGCTGCCAAAAAAATCAAGACACTTTCTGAAATGGAAATATCATCCTCGTATACATAAGAGCCATCCGAGAGGGAGGGAAGCATAACCACAAAGAGCTAGGGGCAGGATCCAGGGTCTGGTGAATATAGAAGACTAGGTTAATTTCTGTTGGCAGTAAATAATAAAAACTTTCTCTTCTACTTTGAAACCATGTAAATCTTCTGGTTTAGCCTCATAGCTCTCTGAAACTGGAGGGAAAGAAGTTACAGAAATAATAGTTTACATAGAGCTGAGAAAAAGAAAGAGGTTAGATGGCGTAAATGTCCATCATACGTTTAAGTCCACATATGCCCTGGACAAACAGATTTTTTCTGGTGTGGAAAAAAAAAGTCTTTCCTACACAGGACAGAGAAAAGGGAAGACAATAGAAAGGAAGAGACAAAATTACACAAAGCAAATTCAAGCCATCAGAAAAGGCATCCTCCATGAAAGTCCCCAGGGCATCACAGGGATGACAGCACTTCAAGAAACATGTTCCAATTCTGGAGTTATTGCAACCGCTAAGAGTTTGTCATCGACTTGAGTGGAGTAAAGATTTGACTGCAAACCTTTACCTAATCTCTAATTACTGCTTATTCCTTGCAGTCTGGGTTGTGTTTTAGTGTTATTGTCCTGTCCGCTGACTCAGTAACAGGAAACCTGAATTTGTTTCATTCTCAGAACAGGACCTTTAAATGCTAGAGCTATCCCTGAACCATACAAGCCAACTTTTGAGGTTTCCAGATGCAGTTTTCCTCACTGTGCTATTGTATGAAAAGTCTCTTAATATAAAAGGCATCACTAATTGCCTACACTGAATATTCAGACCTTCAGGAGAGATATCACCACTTTGTTATATATTAAATCAATAAAAAAGGTCTCAAGACACTATTGCTATATAAGTAGCAACAATCACCAATATATTGAAAAAGCAATATTGTGAAGTACATGTAGTAACAAAAAAAAGCAGTCTTTTTTCCCCTTCCTATTTTTACAGCTAAATAGAACCACAGTTAAATATTTCATAGGAAAATGTCATATTTACCTTCCTGACAGGCCTCTAAAAGTTTCAGAAAATCTAAATGCATTCAAAACTGACTGTGAAGGTTGTAAATCCTGAAGGGCTTTATATTTTTAGAGATTACTGCAGGTTATAGGCTGATGGAGTTGTAGCTAAAGAACTTTTGAATTTATCACTTGGATTGTGTGATTGCAACTTCTAAACCATTGCAGCACTCTTTATTTTGACGGATGTCCTACAAGGAAAACGTGTAACACCACCCAAAAAGCTTTTGTTTATTTAATGAATGGTGCCCTTCCTTATGAGTAAACAGAAAATAAGTAAACTAATCACAGGCCATGTTATGTAAGTCATCAACTTACATTAACTACAACTTAATTACTTGTAGATAAAAGAGGGAAATATTTTAAAAGAATTTCCCAGGAAATAGATCAATTTTGTTGACTGAGTCATATTTTGGACGACTTGATTCACTTATTTCTATATATTAATTGTATAGTACTCATACTTTTTCATTTGATACCTCAATAAATCCTTGATCATTATCGAGTGTTTTTTTTCTTATTACCCTTTTTTCCCTGATTATTCTCCGTATCTATTTTCTGCAACTTGCATTCTCTGATCTGCACTTAAGACTTCAAAAAATGCTATTCTAAATCCAAAAATTGTTTTGCAGTAATGTTAAAATATATATGAAGTGAGCATGTTCAGATGATTAAATGAAACAGCTGTAATTGCAAATCAGAATTTATGGAAGTTTCTAATGGAGATATCAAGCAGTTTGGTGAAAATACTACTTCTACTAATTTACTAGAATTTAAATTATTACTGCATTTATATAGAAGCATTTATACAGAAGCTATACATATATATATATACACCTGCAGGAGGTGTTGCTATCAGGTTAATCGAAGCATTTGAGATTAAGGACTCTACAAACTACTGCTTTTGGAATAGCCACTGATATAAACTGGACTGCTCTCTTTGCAGAAAGGACAGAAGCTTAAAGGCTATGCAAAAGTACAAGCAGAAAATGGCAGACCAAATACATTAAAAATGTTTTTGAGAATGCTGCAGGAGTTTGAAATGACTTTTTTTTATTAAAGTCTTTCAAGCTTTTAAAAGTTTTAACCTCTTGGGAAATTTTTATTAGTTGTAGGAAAAAGATGCCATCAGCCAGCTTCTCTTTTCTGGTCAGGGATTCCTCTTGAGAAACTCTGTGTAGCTGTTGGCTTTGATCTCTGTCCCATTATTTTAGAGTCTCATGCTTCCTCTCAAGTAGTCTGATAACATCCACTTCATGATAAAATAATTTAACTACCAAATGAGAACTCCCCTGATAAATGCACACAGTTTCTGGATGTTATTAAAAACATGATGGAATACAATGAAAATTACATTAAAATGCACTCTTTTGATATCTGAAATGAGTAAGACAAATTGTACTACAAAATAAAGGATCAAAAAGGGGTCTGGGACAAAAAAAAATCATGATAAATCTGAGCAGGCAAGAGCTACAGTAATAGCATTTTTGGAGCAGTGTCTTAAATTTGGTATAAATTGGAAATGAGAAAATGAGAAGTTTGTCAATAGTGAGGTAGTCTGAAATCCAAGATGCTTCTAAAGAGCAACACAACTAGCTGCTGACCTAAACGTTTGGTAGGAACCCTAAAAGAAATGATAGTTGTGGAAGCACAACCAGCAGACAATGGAGCTCCATAAAGAAGTGTCCCAGATGGAGTTTAGCTTCTCAAATTAAGAATTTAAGAGACAAATTTTACACATCTGAGTACTGAGTATACTTACACTTTTAGCACCAAACTTTTTTTTTTTTTTTTTCCCCTGAGAAGTACCTGTCCCACAACACATTCTCATCGGCATGTCCTCACTTATCCTTAATTTCCTCACTGCTGGGGCACCGTATAGTGCCTCTGGGCAAGCAGGATGCTTTTGCGTTGTCTTCCCGGATCTCTGTGTGGTAGTGAGCTTTCTTTTGATTTTTGCTCTTTGCTGACATGTCCCTGTGTCACTTCCTTCAACACTACGAGACATTTCATCAGTGGCTTTCAACTTCTATCTAATCTCAACTTTATAGTGTTTTTCTGATCAGTGGCCATATCCGCAACCATGTCAAGCACAATCTCTTTGTTATTTTCTGTCTTGCACTTTAACACTTCATACTTTTGTACATTAAATTGATTTACAGAAGTTAGAGCTCGATAAAATCTTTATTGAAACCCAGTTAATTCTCTGCAAATACAAGGCTATTCCCTATATTTTCTTGCTTTTATCTAGTCTAGTTTAAAAGGTTCCAAGTTAGGAGTTCTTAGTCCTATACACCACATGTTCATGATACTTCACCTCACCGATATTTGATTTGTGGTTTTCTTTTACTAATCTTATGCCTTTGCTCCCATATATGCTTTAGGGAACCAAATGAACAAAATTCTTCTGCTTCTTTGTGAATTTATACTTTTGTTATTTACAGGCAATTGTGTTCCTACTTACGTGTGAAAAGTTACAAAAATGCCTTAGCCCTTAGTCAAACTATATCAATTTAATTCTTCAACATTTTTACAAACCAGTCTCTCATGCCCTAGGCTCCACACTCTGTTTTTTTTTTTGATATTTTCTTGATAATATTGTTCTCATAATAAAACACGATATTATTTTTGTGGCTGATTTCTATAGACATAGTTCAAAGTAAGATAGCTGCCATCCCGAATTCTAGTATAATTTTCAATCTGATTTAGCTAACACATTTCAAAGCTGAGGAAAGCCATTGTTTTATCAGATTCACCAGTAAGTACAACAACTGCAGAACTGAAGGACAAAACCAAGTGTCTAGCCAGCCACTACAGCCACTGTGAATTAAACCTAGACTACAATGCAAATGTAACCCTATCCTTCCAATGCCAACAGGCATGCTATATCTGGAGCAGAAAGAAGTGGACAACAATCCCTAATAAATATGCCTTTCATGCAGGGATCATATCAGTACCTGATCCTAATCTCTGAAGTAGGACAAGCCGACATTTAAATAAAACCATGTCGCGCACTGACTATTTTTGGGGAGTTTCTGTTCTCCTCAAAGGCCTGAATTCGCTTGTGTGTCTCTTCCTTCTTCTGTCCCCTTTCCTCTTGCCCTTCTGCACACACTTTTTCTTTTTGGTAACAGGGATCCTCTTTACCCTGGGTAATCTCCAGTTTCACAAAGGGCAAAGCAGAAAATTTAGCTCAGGATCAAACTGAGTCTTCTGAGAAAGAAAGCAAGGAAGGGGATCGGCTGGAGAATTAGCTAGCTCAGATAATAATAATAATAATAATAACACACGCTAGCGGACTGGTCGAGACTTGGCAGTTATTTTTGACACGTTCTGGACATTTGAGGAAAAGCAAGGGAGAAGGAAGTGCCAACCCAGCAATTTGCTACTTTGCGGTGCTTAATTGCTACCCCTGGCTCGCTTCTTGACAGAGCAGCAAGGAATCAGCCTGCTATTTATGCCAGACTGTTGTTTGACACCCCAAAATGGAGCAGTCTCTTTTGATAAGTCTTTTAACTTCCGTCTCAGAAGTTTTTCTACTTCTACTGGAGACTTTCTGTAATCTGAATAAATCACTTTCTATATCTACAGATGGGAAGGAACAATATTCATCTATCTGGCACGTTGCAAAAAAACACCTTTTTTTTTTTTTCCCAAACTGAAGATCCTATAAAAAGCCAAAGTAAAAGTGCTAACAGAAATATTTATCTAAAAAATCTTTGTAGGATAAATTTCAACTGCAAACTTAATTCCTTTCTTGATAAATTATTAAGGTGATGGGGGAAGTTATTTCTGAAGAAAGAATTTAAGCTTTTATTGCAGTGATTCAGGAAAGATTAAAGCAAAAAAAAAAAAAAGAATCTTTTCAATACTGCATTTGCTGTACTGAATATACTGCTGTAGTAGAGGGGCCAGATAGGCAGTTACTGAAAATACCCGTGGCCTCCTATCGTTGCCTCAAAAGTGATTAAAGAACACTGAGCAGGAGCAATATGCAGGAGCAATATACGAGTTTCTCACCTGCAGGGGAGCTGCCTCACTGCAGAGGACCTCCTTGAGCAGCCTTGCTACCCAAGCACACAAACTGTTTGACTTCAACATTTTAATTACATCTCTTTACCCTAGTGCCCCGACAGCACGGTTAAGTGTGACTTTTTAAATGCTTAGGAAAATCATACGTATACATCAGACTGTTCACTGGATCAGAAACATTTTTGTCTTACATTATGAAACATCTCATTCCTTTTAATGCAAAAAGGCTGATATAAGAGTACACAAATACTGGAGCAGGCAGGGAAGGTGTTGAATCACCATCCTTGGAGATACTTAAGATGATGGGCCAAGCACCCTGATTTTAGCCGGCCTTGCTACAGAGGTCCCTCTCAACTGAAATTATTCTGTGCGTCTGTGACAGTGGCAGGGCAGCAGAGAAGCTAGAGCAAGTAAGACCCTCCAGAATGTTCTTGTTTGTTGTATGTTAAAAAACAAACTGTAGCGTCATTATGGAAAGCTGACACTTGTGTCTGTTTGAGTGATGAATTTATACAAGCCAAAGTCTGCTCTCAGTTATGTAGGTACCTTCCCACTAATTCCCTTTGACAGACGAGCTTGTTTGGTCAGGACATAAATTAGTTCAGTAAACATAGAAGCCCATCAAGCCAATTCATTCTTGGGTATGTATATTAAAGCATTTTTTTAAGAATAATGATTTATGATTTGGAGTCAGATGTTGATAAATTTACTTAGAAGGATTTTAGCAGTTATTACCATTTAAAGAGAAAGACAGCTTGCTACAGGCAGGGCTAAAGAATGCAACTCTGAATATTTTGCAAAATAGAAAATCATCCTAGAAATAAGTCATTTTTTCAACTTCTTGAAAAATGTTATTTGACAACCAATAATCATATTATTCTCAAATTGCTATTCTTTCCAGTATTTGCAATTACATGCTAGTATCACACAATATCCTTATATTGATTACATTCTTATAATTCGTATACACTTTGAAGAGTTACCCATATAAAAAAATCTCCCAAGCAAATTGTAACATACGATTACAACTACCTTACTCAAATGACAAAATATTTGCCACGTTGAATTGCTATTGTATGAAAATTGTCACAAATTAATTTAATTCATTTAAAATGTTACTCTTTCATTATAAATCATTCCAAGAATGGCTGTGTGGCACATTTCTTAGGAAGGCCCTTTATCCAGTTATTCTACTGAATATATTACTTGGCCTTTCGTTCCGCATTCAGACAGGTGTGCCCCTCCAGGGCCCGTGTCCAAACAGCAGGCAGGGTATTTGGATGCAGGGGCCATGTCCATGTCTGCTGCAGGATGAAAACTCCCTGCGTTTCACATGACATAACAATCCTCGCAAATCCAAAGGATTTACCATTGCCAGTGACCTTTAAGCCAAGTCCTGAATATGTCAGAATAAATTATTAAAGGCCAAATGCTCCTATCTGAATAGTAACTCACATTATTTTTTTTCCTCATTTCACTAATGTATAGATTTCATATCAAATTTACAGTGTGTGTAATTCCAAATACTTTGATGGCAGTAAAGAAACTTGGAGAGGGGGAAAAAAAAAAAAGAAAAAAAGAATCCTCTAGTCTCCACACATGGGGAGATAAAGTGATAGCATGCTTTCAGTAGAGACCACTGTTGCTCCCTCAAATAGCCCTGGTCCACCTTTCCTCCAACAGGCTTTAAATGGTCTGCTGGATTTTGATCATTTCTTTTGAGAGAGAGTAAAAATTGGAAGTAATTCCTAAGTCCAGATCCGCCTACCCCAAATTAGCTACTCTTCAGAGTAAGATTTGCAACCTTCAGACTGAACTCCTTTGCTTCCTTTTTTTTTTCATTTGATGGATTAAGTACTCAAACAATGAGGGAAACTGCAGCTCATAACTCTCAGACCTTAACATTAAGAACTTTAAGTTCTCTTTGCAAACATAGGCAAACATTACTGCATCATTTTGTTCCTGTTTCACATAGGTTTTTCTCCCGTTTTTGTGAAATGCAAATTTAAAGGATGCTAAAAGTTATTTTTGATGTGCCCACTAGCATGTTATGATATCCACCTTTTATAAATTACTATTTGTAAAGTATTGTTATCTGATCTTGGGGAGAATGAATTAATCAATGATAACCTATATGCATAATCAGAACCATCTGATATGTATGTTTCTAAATGCATAATGGGTAGCTGATGCTCCTTACAAACCAAATGAATCCCATGAAAGGAAACAGTCAAAACACCAGGAAGCATTCCAAATACGAAACGCTTCAAGTAAACCAGATAATTTTGTAGAATACAAAGCGTTATCAGCTCCTGTCCATGCTCTATTGAGCGATTGCTCTTTCTTTCCATCTGTGTCTTCCGCAGTCCCCGCTTCAGCCCGGGTGCAGCGTCGCTCTCTGGGTCTGCTCCTCGGAACGGGGGGACCCATGGGGAGCCTGTGGGAGCTCTCGGTGCTCGGGAAGCTGCTCAGCATCCTGCAAAGCTGCAGCGATCACGAGTGCCTGGGCAAGCACTCTGGCAACGTGAAATACGGCTGGTTATCTCCCCAGAACATATCTGCGCTGTCAACAGCAATACGTGGCACGCTTAGTCGGCGTCGGTCTAGGCTGATTGCTTCTTTTTTTGTGGTAGCTAGGTTCTGAATTTCTGCCACGTTTTCCCTCAGTACTACAGGAATGTTTATTCTTATATAACTGCCAAAAGAAAACAGCAATATTTCTGTGGGAGGCCAGTGATTTAGAAGCCTGAGGGATACACCTCCCACCAAATTAAAGCACAGGTTCCAATCCTCCTCTGCTGGCTTCAGTGGAGAAGCTGGTGACACCAAATACCTCCCTTTTTGACCCAGTTCCAGTCAGCTTAGTTTAATCAAGTTACTATTTTTGCAAGAATGCTCAGTGAGCTCTAATTCACGAGGTCTTAATGACGCTTACTCATTCCTGGATTGGACGTTCCCCGACCGTGGCACCTCTCAAATAGTTTCAACAGAGCAATAGCATGCTAAAATAAAACATGAATGGCTTTCATTCAATAACGGTATCGAATATAGAAAAATCTCTAAGCTACTACTTGCTTTTACTTCAAAACATACGCATAAAAAAAAAGTTGACAGTTGTTCCCATGGCCTATTCATAATTAATTGCTTTCCTTGCTTTATCATAAAGAATGCTTAACATCAATCTCATGCCCAGGTTTCTCAGTTTTAAGTTGATCACTGCCTGCAGTTACTGGATACTTACGCCCTATTGGTGAAGAAATGCCCATACTGCCCAGCAGTAACTCTTCTAGGAAACTACGTATGGGTTCCCAAGAGAATCCTGCTTTCCTAGGCCAGGAGTCAGTGATCAACATTAAAATGTTATTTAGGATCTTATCTGCAACAGCAGTTTCAGAAGCAAGGACTTTAAATTGGGCACCTAAGCAGCTCCTCTGAGGCACATTTTATTATCCATACGTTCTGCAAAAATACAGAGCTCAAGTTTTCCTTGAACTTCAGGGGTAACAGATAAATCACAAGCAGAAACCAAACATTGCTTTAGCTTTTTAGAGAATGAAAACAGAAGTGAAAAGTTCTGTCACTGGGGGAGGGAAGGAAGGGGAAGGGATGACTAAACCCTGGAGTTCTGGCAAATTAAGGGGAGGGGAGGACTGCCCTTAAGCAGGAAAACAATAACCTAAAAAATGAGAAGAAAATAAACAAGCAGAAAATTTCTCCTTCTTTTTTGGCTTAAAGTTCACTTCATAAGCAGAAACTATTCAATACTAATTTCTAATAAGAACTGTGTTTTTTATTTTTTTAGGGTAATATTAATATTTCAGTGGCTCTTTTTTCTAATACTAGAAACAGTTCCAGGGCATGTACTGGCATGATGAAAATGGAAAGAACTTCATTAGTTTCAGTAGTTAACTCTGGGCAGGACAGGCTTTCATTACACAACATACTCTACTATGTTTTCTTGCAGAATTTTCAGCAATAAGGCAAGCTTTCACCACACACACACATATTCAGCTAGTAGCATAACAGGAATTGGTTAGGAAACTGGACCAAGCACACTAAAAGAGACTAATTCACAAAACCTAGGCGATGCACAAAGACTAAACAGACCTTTTCCTTTGGAAAAGCTTTCCTAATTGAAAGTAAATGCTCATAAAACAGACCAATTTCTTTAACAGCTGTATTTGTTATCAAATTCGCTCCATGCTTGCAGGAGAAAACTTTCAAATGGAAGGGGGTTCAGATGTCATCTCCAAGGAGACTAATTGCATAACGAGCTCATGGGTTTCAGGAAGATATCATTACTTTTCTTCCTGTTGCCATGGGCTTTGGATAATGCCCATATTGAGTTATATAAAAATCATGTTCCTCTCCCTGCCCCACCAACTCCGCCTCCAAAAAATAATAATAATAAAAAAAAACCCACAACAGTGATACTTATTGCTAGCAATTCTCATATTACTTGATTAACTATGGGAATAAAGCACTCTTCCGTTAAGACTTTTTTCTGCTACTCAGCTGTTTTATCTAGTTTGGAAAAAGAGGAAGGATTTTGAAGTGATTTAAGATAAAATATTTTTTTCTGTCTGCTTGGAGCATGATTTGAATTTGCAGTTTTATGATAGTGCTTTGGCTGACCCTCTTTGATAGCCAGTCCTTCAGATTTAAGGGAGGCTTTTGAATTTTTTATGGTAGTGCATAATCTTCTGAATGATTATATTGAAATGTGAAGTTTTAATGGAAATTGAATGTTTGTTATGCGCAAAATTAAATGTATTTATTTGATTACACATAACTTTTAGAGAGCTATTTTCTTCTGAAAAGACGAAGGGAAGCATTTCAGCAAACATTTTGTCAAAATGCAGGTGTTGTCTACACACCACAGATTTTTCTGCATAACAGCCTTTCATTAAACAAAAATGGTATTTTTTATCTTGTGACAGATAGTATCCACTGTTTCCTACTAAGTTATAGTGTTATAACGATGTCAATTATCATTCCAGGTAGTCCTATCCACTGTTATCCCAAACCTCACTGCATCACATCTTGTTGCACTGCCCACAGAACTCTGTGTTCCCTTCTGCTCTCTGATCCCCTTCGCTTTTCTTCACCTCCCCATCTTTTGAAATGCAGATGTATAAAGTTGACAGTTTGTAACCCCAGCTCATGGCAAGGTCATGAATCTACTGTATGCAGGAGGTGGTGTGCCTCTGCACAGCCCTGGTCTTGCATGGCTTTGAGAAGAAGCACGTGTTTGTCTCTGTTGTACTGCTGTCGCTGATGGAGAAAACACAGGAACAACATCTCCAAAATGCAAATGCCTTGCCAAAGTTCCAGGCAAAACATCAAAGACAAAAAACAATCTTTCTCAATGCATCAGGATATTTATGTTTTTCATATCTCACTGTATGAAGAGCTGAACCAATTTTCACCTGGCAGTCACCACTGAATTGTGATGCATGTTGAACATTTGGGGTCTAACCTGCAATAAATTCCTCTACAGCTCCAACCAAGAGAAATATCAGCTTCTTGATAAGATATCTTCAGCATGGTATCTACCCAGAGCCCCAGCATCAGATAGCCCAGTAAGAAAGTAAAAATACAGCAGAAAGTCTCTAAATCAGAAGGTACGAAGGACTTTAGAATAATTCTCTCTACCATTAGCAGCTGCTGAATGGGATCTGAAACATTTCTTTTATGCTACCCACAGTAATGTTTTACATGTAGCTATAGGGCAGCAGACAGACTCCAAGACAGACAGACAATATCCAAGGCTCCAATGCCCTTAAATCCTTCAGGGGCTTAGGCTCTTCTCTACCCTTACAGCACATTCAGAGTATTACTCAAGCAAGAAAACAGAACCGCAAAAACAGCTACATTTTCCAACTACATATTTAAATCTCTTATTTATAAATCAAAATATACTACTTCCTCCTTTTCTGCTTTGCTTGATATTTTCCTATCTTGTAACTGTTTCTTTTTCTCATTTTTCTACTTGGCAATGTAAGCCTGCTCAAAAATAAATACTCCTGCCCTTGAACCTAATATGGCCATATATTAAAGGAAAAGGAAAAAAAAAGCAAAAATAATTCAGTGGAAAATTAACATAACATCAGAAATCTGGTGTTGTCCTGAACTTCTAGACATAATAAGATTTTTGTACACATAAAACCCAATTAAGGTTCAGACTTGAGGTTAAATTAGTTTAAGCATTCTTTCAAAACCCATATAGATTCTGGGAGATACTATTAGAGCAAAGGTTATATTTTTTTTTGCAACAAACACTCATTTGTAAATAATACATTTAAATTTATTACAAGATATATATCTAAGTTACTACTGCAGATTTTGCTTTGTAGCTGGTGTTATAAAAGAAATGTTCAAACAAAGAGGCTGGTGCCTAGAGGCTTAGCTGAGTGCTGTGTCTCTCTCTCCTATTTCATCACTATCCTGTAAAAACCAAAGTTGTTTCTGTGGTATTAAATCAGAGCTAAGAGGGATGCCAAAACCTCATATTCCAGAAAGCTGCTGCTGCCTTGACTTCTTATTAAGAAGAGCCTTGTGCCCCTATCATCCCTCCCATGAATTCATGCACATCTTGAAGGGAAGGCCCTAAGAGAAGGCCATGGGACTTCTGAAGTCTCGGCTCTTTTCTCTGTGTCAGCTTGTGGACCTTTTTGACCTTGTTAATATTCTGGCCCAAATCCCTTCCCCTCCCAACATAAAAAGGTAAGATAAGCAGAACCTGAAAATACATGGGTATGTAACATCCATTTCTTCTTCAGGTGTCCTCCACATGGACTGCCAGTCACAGCATATTTGAATCATAGCTGCATGGGTACTGAAACACTCTCCAGCCAAGCTAAGAATCTGACCTAGAAGCCAGATCTAATTAACAGTGTTTTGCAGAGTTTGAATAGAGACTCTTCAACAACTGGAACATGTCAGAGATGTGCTAGCTATGTGTCCATTGCTGCTGTCATCAATTTAATCCAAATTCTGGCTGAGGAAGAAATGATAGCCCTTTTCTATATCCTGACTAATCCACCTACATAATGACTGAGAAATAATACATTTTTTACAGTTGTCATAAGAGATAAAATTTAATCAGAAGAAATGCAAATCTAGGTTGCTTTTGAAACTTCTTATTCATATTGTAAATTAACTCTCAATTAACCTGAAATGTGCATTTATATTTGCCTTTACAAACATGATGTCTTAGAAAAATGAATAGCAAATAAATTAATACATTAATATGATAGAGCATTCCTTACAAGACTAATTCTAGGGCAGGTCAACTTTTTGAAAAAGAGCAGCTATCACTCTATCTGGCAAATTGCTCTAACCTTGCAGATGGAATGAGTCTTACAAAAGTTGCTGAGAAATAAAATAAAAAATAAACCACCATGTTTTCAAACAGATATATGAGCTATTTCTTGGCCAAATTAAGTTCCCATGACAGAACTTCATCTTTTACTGGTGTGTGCATATTAACAAGACCTTTCACACATTTCTAAACTATACCATGTGCGTAAGCAAATCTACTGTTTGTGGGAATATGACATTTTGAAATTGCTTAGTGATATTCTGATAGAGGACAAAAATATGTCTAGAAACTTTAGTTACTGTAAATATCCAGGAACACGCTGTGCTGGTCACATGGAATCAAGATGCTGGTCAGTAGTTACACGAGAAAATCAGCTTACATGATAGTTCCTGGAACTAATCACTTTGCACCTCTAAGATAAAGTTTTTTCATGGACCATTTAAACTCTATAGCCCCTGTGGATTAAGAGGGCCTATGCAGTAATTGGTATTCTTGGTTTTGAGTTACATCTAAAATAACTGTCTGAACACTGCTAGAGAAATAAATGCCATTTATCTGTTATGTTGTTCATGTACAATCAATTATAAGCACTATTAGTTATATCTTAATCATATTTTGTATAAAAGACATCCCAGACCAGAAGAATCTGATAATGGCAACCTGTCTTTGGTCAGGCTTTAGCTGAAGCAAAGGTTGAACATATTTTATCAAGATTTTTCTGAGCCTCGTTATGTATATGCATCATTCCCTGCTGAATTGATGTGTCATTATGCTCATCTGCAAAATGCAGACTGTATGGTAGTCATTGGCCACTCTCTGTTTTCATGCCATTTGCTAAATCCTAGTTCTCAAAACATTTGGGAACTCTAAAGAGGGAGCAAGGAAGATGGACATTATAAGAGTAATTTTCTGATGGTGCAGCTCATGATCATTATGGTACAGAGAACACCTGAAGAGTACAAATGCTGCATGAGCTTTCCAGTTACCCCTTTTTTTTAAATTAAGAGCATATTTTAACTCTGAAGACACACTGCTAAGAAGTGATTTTATTTTGTGCAAGAATAGTCAATCTTGGATGGGTAGAAATGAAGTTAGTATTTTTGGATCCTTTACCTGAATCCCAGAAGATTTGCAGTGGTCATTGAAA
>NW_010586107.1:170624-182870 GCF_000705375.1 Tinamus guttatus
TTTTTTTTTGCAAAACAGGAAAGCAAGGCAAGGTGGATCTTTCAGAATAAGGTCTGGAAGTATAGCACCATTACTGTCTATGTCAGGCAAAAGCTTCATTTTCTTATCCCTTTGTGGAGCAGGGTGAATTTCAAAATGTCATGGTACAACAGGCATTTTCAGGTCTTCATTAATGTTAATGGATGTGTTGTATCTAACCAAGCAGAGCTTGTGCTGTCTTTTGCTCAGTAGGGGGAAGGCAAATCCTAGTTATGTAGGATATATTTTATGCACTAAGAATTGTTATTCATGTTTATTACTCCAAGTTTTATGGTGGGACAGATACACTTCGATGTAAGAGAGTACATACCCTTAACAGAATACTCTCAATGGCTGATTTACCAATATTAAAATGTCTGGCCAGAGAAAACAAGCCTCCAGGTGGCAATGGTTATACAGGTTTCACACCTAGGAAGACACAAAACGCACTGCTATTACAGCTTGGGCTTGAACACCATTGGGATTTCAGGCACATAACCTCATACATGCTGAAGTGCCCCTAAAATAGCCTCATCTCACCAGCTGAAGCCAGTTCAGGAAAATATCCTGTGGAAGTAACTGGCGGGCCTCATCTCTGTTCTCCTATTGAAGCATGAAGGTTCTGGTGATCTTTATATAATTTACCATAGTTATTTGGTATAAGGATTGCTAATCTATTTGGAGTAATCTATCCTTACAAATTGCACTATTAATCAGCAATGTTCCCACCTCTGTGTAACATCATTTTGAAATCTGTTTTGAAATAACTTGAAAATATTGCTAGCTAGGGGGGAAAGAAAGAAAAGGAAGAAGGAATCAGTGGAGTTTGACTGTAATATCAAGAATTTACTTCAGTAGAAATCACAACATTCACCATGGGAAAACTGCTTAATGTGTTGATAGAATAATAGGCACTTGTTCTTAAAGGTGTTTTTCATGAGACACAAACTTCCTAATATCATAATTTCTAATAAGAAGAGGAGAAATACCTAGAAAAGTAGCAAGTTGGTAAAATAAAATATATAGTATATAAAAATCTTAAAGTTATCTTGCTAGATCCCTCCTAAATAAACTGTTGTCATTTTAAGTGTGACTGAGTTTATGTGTATTTGAAAATTTCCTTTATAGTAGGATCTTTGATATTACAGATTCACAGAAAAGCTCAGGTTAGAGGGGATCTCCCCAACCCCCCTGCTCCAGCAGGGACACCCAGAGCACATGGCACAGGGCGGCATCCAGGCAGGTTTGGAAGATCTCCAGAGAAGGAGACTCCACAGCCTCTCTGGGCAGCCTGTTCCAGGGCTCTCTCACCCTCACAGTAAAGAAGCTCTTCCTCATATGGAGATTAAACTTCCCGTATTTCAATTTGTACCCATTACTCCTTGTTCTGTTGCTGACCACCACCGAGAAGAATTTAGTCCCATCTTCTTTACATTCTCCCCTCAGGTATTTCTACATATATATCTTTAATGGTGGAGAAAGTCATACCCCATACTAGGAACTGTAATTATTAGCTTAAAAAATATACTAGAAGGCTCTTCAGGGTAACAAAAGTTACATTTTGAGTTATTGTTTTTTGAAAAATAAGTGGAAAGGGAAAATAAATACTTCTAATAATTAAAATATGCTTGAAATGTACTTTGCCAGATACTATAAAACTGCAAAAAGAAGACTGATCTACCTAGCTATGTAGGATCTGTCAATTACTAATTTAAAGAAAAAAAGTTAATTAAAAAATCTCTCACAGGTAAATAAGCAAATTGCAAGATAGCAAAGAGTGTACATACACACAGCAGATGATCTGTGCTGCGTCATCTCAACTTGATACATATATGGTTCATGTTCACACTTGATTCAGCTTTTCTCTCTTTTAACTGTTTCTATTTAACTGTCTACGTGGTTCTTTTTGGACATTTTTGCTCACTCTTGTAAACTCATACACCGTTACAGGGTAAGCATATCTGTTCCCACTGCAAACTTCCCCACAGATCTGCCAGTACTCTTCAAAGCATTTTTAGAAGCATCAGCTCTGCAGACATAAGAATAATTTTGCCTTTGAGTATACAGTCTTTAACAAGCAACATGGACAGTTTGTGACAAAGCAGAAACTAGAACGGCAGCCATGAAACACATTTCATACATCCATTCTCATCAATGGTCATCAAACAGTGGTTCTAAATATCTCAATATTATGAAGTTTTGTCAGCTTTGAAGAATACAAAAAGAAAACCCAGACTCCGCATGATGTTCCCAGTTCTTCAACCCATCCGTCTGCAAATAAGTTTGAACATATATGTACGACCTGAAGGTAGTTCAGGCTTCTCCACTACTCAGAAAACCAATATCCTAACCAGTGTTAGCAGAGTAGCACCATGTATCACCAGATTACCTAACTGTAATACTGAGATTTTAAAAGGATGCAATATCAAATTATAGGGGAATTATTTGGCATTAATGCTATTGCAGTATCACAGTAACTGCAAAATGACTCTTGTGCTTGGCTCTGTACCGCACACCCTGGTGCTCAGTGAAATTCCTTCTGGAAGCTGGGGAGCTCCCCAGCTGCCCCACAGTGGGGACGTGACACGGCAGTGGGATGCCATGCCCCACAGTGGGGACATGACACGGCAGTGGGATGCCATGCCCCACGACCTTCCCTCTGCCTCTCAAACGCTGCAGCGGAATGGAGCTGTGAGCTGGGATGAGCGGCGGTCCCAATGCCCAGGAGGACAGCGCACAAAATACAGGTGTGGAGCCATACCCCAGAAAGGCAGCCTACAAGGAGAGCAGCATCCCAGCTCCTGACATCGCTAAATGCAGTCTTTGCCATATGGTAAAGTTGTCCCATGGCCCCAGTCTACTCATATCAGACTGGCTAGAAAGCAGGAGATTGAGACAGAGCAAAATCCCTCCTGTGACAGTTCCTGAATTCTTGGTTGCTTTCTCTCCAAAGATCTAACTCCACTGTGACACCTTAAGGGTATGATTCATTTTTGTTACTCTCTTTATCCAGACATCATCCCGTTACGTAGTTCATTACTAACCTGCATATGTTCAAGCTTATCTGTTAAGCTATGCTCCATGAGCCATTCCCCAAATTTACACATCATGCTGCAAGTCCTTAGCTTTATAAAGTGAATGGAAGCTGGAATAACACTGTAACACTGAGCAACATTTTTTTTTTTTACTTTTGCAAGTAGAGCAATGTCAATGGCTAAGCAAAGGTACACACAAAAGTTGATCTAAAGATATTTTTTCCTGATACCATGTCAGTAACTACTACAACTTTTCCTCCTATTAGTTGAAATCTTTTTCTTCTTATCTTTATGTCTATTTCCCCTTTTTCTCCTATTTCTCTAGTGTTCAGCACACCGCTGTTCTTCCTTTGGCTCCCAGAGTGACAGCGAGGACACAACCATCTTGGCTGTGCTCTTGGACAAGAGCGCTTTCCGCCTGGTGAAGAGACAGCAATGAGGAAAGGCTCCCATCTGTGCCGCAGCACCGTTACCATGAGATTAAATGCACCCTTAAAAGTCTGAGGGGAATTATCCCCAGAAGAAAAAATAATTGCCACACTGCACATCTAATAGTATTTATGCGCAGTTCCCAGCTTCTTGGTTATGTCTACCTAGCAGAGCTCTACGCTCCCTGAAAGAATGGAAGTGTATTTTTTTTTCTTGCCTGTCCAGTCTCTAGGAAACCATGCCTCTCAAACTTCTTCCCATTTTCAAAACTTCCCTGTTTTCTACTAGTGCAAAGAAACCTAAAATAAAAGCTTGTAAAGTGGATACATCAAAATTACTATTAACTAAAATAAAAGTAAATGACAGAACATGCAGTGTACTTATAATTTCAGATATATTTTTGGAATCTTCAGGGAAAAGTGTCACAACAGGATCTAAATATGCCAATTTTCTCTCTGAGGCAGACTACCTATTGCTAACTGGAGACTTTTACTCTGAAGATTTTGAATTTTTGCAGTAACTATGTCTACTGATTATGAAACATTTAAACTATACAGTGCATATCCTGCCTGGATAGTTTCACATGTTCTGCTGACAAAATACCTGAAGAATATTCTCCACCCACCCTGGAAGGTTACTTCCAGGGATGTGGAACATAATCCATATAGGTAAAGGCAACCAAGTAAAAAAATGAGAGAGATTAAGGTAGGATTATTAAGAATTATCTTCATTTTTCACCAAATTAGGAAGGAAAACACCAATGTTACCCTGGCCAAAATACTCATTGATATTCAATAAGTAACAACATGCCATCTATTACTGCACTCAGTCAAAAAAAAAATCCATTTTGAATAAATAAGCCATGTTTCCAGGCTCTTGAGATCAGAGGTAGCAGGTTGTTACCTTCCCTTTATTAATGTCTGGGGTTATACATACTTGTGAGTGCATGTAAGGAAACAAGGACCTCCACGGGGTAGAGAAAGAACAGACTCTGCTCTGTATGCTAAACACTTTCCAAAGAACATATCCAGTAAAATATACTTGAGGAAGCCTCATAATGATCTAGTGTTAATACCATCCATTCAAAGGTTTATGGCTTGCATTGTGTTGACTGATGTTGTTCCAGTAACTGAAAAACTCAGAACTTAGTTGGAAAATCCACTTAAAATAAAAAAGAGAAAAAAAAGTCTTCGGTTTGAAGACTTCCAGTAAAGTATTGAGCTTCTTATTGTCAGGGTTATAAAACTGTGCAGCAACTAGTTTTATCTGAATAGAAATCAAAGCAAAAGAAAAAAAAAAGGAATATTATGTTCAGTTTTACTGAGTAGAAGAAATCCTAAGTCGAGAAAAGGAAATGTGCTCCATCTGGAAGAGAAGTTTCTAAACACAGAGTGTTAGGTTATATGGTTCATGATTAAGATCTGGCAAAAGACTTCTCCTCTCTGGCAGAACAGCCAGTATCTTGACTCTTCGATGATATTCATGATACTGCTGCAGAACAGAGAAGAATGTGAGCTTTCAGGGATATGAAATTCTGGATTCCCTGGGAAGAGGTCAATCTCTTGTTTGTATTAAATACATTTGACAGATGAGGAGGAAGACTAGAGAAGAAGATGTTGCCCATTTCTCCCTGATATTATCAGTTGAGGAAAGCATTTTGGCCTAACTCCCTACACTGAGCTGACATCTCTGGGCTAGAAAACCTCAATTACAGGTTTATTTCTTTAGTTCAAAGGACACGATAATCTGAGTCTGCCCCATAACATATCTGAATGTATAATCAATCAATATCTATTAATCAAACTAGAGTAGTGAAAGGACTGCTTGAGACTTAGAATCACAAAAATTATAAATTTAGGACTAAGTCTTTCACTTGTGTTCCGTAGGCAGCTGTCCCTTATTAGTGACATTACACCAGATGGTCTTGACAGATCTTCTGGGTATCACAGGACATTTTAGAATGATGACACCTAAGGAAACATTTTCCCAGGCTCTACACCAGCTTTTCCTCTATCTGAAAGCGTACAAAAGGCAGCGGTAAAATGAGGAATGTGTAATATCATTCTGTTATGTATGAAAGAAAACTTTAATAATTGCTTATCCTTAAATTTTCACCTGAGAGGAAACATTTGAAATATATATATACAGCACAGCTCAGCACACGGTAGTTAGGTGACAAGCAGCACCATAGGCACAGAGGAGGGGTGTTCCCTGTCTAACATACGTAGCTTCTTGGCACAATAAATTAAAGCAAGCAGAGTGCAATAATGCAGCAATAGCCATTTTGCTAAGTTGGTCGCGACTGTCTCATCCTAGAAAGCAGGGCTTTGCAAAGCCATCTGCGTCAGGGGGAACTGCAGTTCCCTCCAAGATTACGCTACAGATTTAACTACTTCCTTGATTGATCAAGAAACAGAAGGACTGAACTTTGGAAAATGTGTATTTCTTTCTATATAGTTATTTTATCTTTTATAGATGATTTTTTGTGCCTGTCTTCTTTCCAAGAAGAAAGAGGATTGAGGAAAGCTTGCAACGTGACACAGTGCGCACCCAGATGATCAGAACATGTCCAGAGTAACACACACCGCTTTCAAAGAGAAGTGGGTCAGAACGAGAAATAAATCTTTCCTTATCTTATCTTAGTTATTTACTCACTTGGTCCTGTACTCTCACCCCTCTCCACCCTTTCTTTTTAATTTTTTATGAGTCTTTAAGGTTTTGCTTGGCGGTGCTTTTTAATTGCTTGAGAATGAATAGTTTGATGTGGCTCTACCACACTTGCAGTATATGTATTTTTTCCTTCTCTGGAGATCTTCCAAACCCGCCTGGATGCCACCCTGTGCCATGTGCTCTGGGTGTCCCTGCTGGAGCAGGGGGTTGGATTAGATGATCTCCAGAGGTCCCTTCTAACCTCAACCATTCTGTGATTCTGTGATTTTGCTAAATGGGTCAGTTTTCAGTTTTTTTTTTCTAGTTTTGAGATTATTCTCAATTTGCAAATCAAAAGTATTAAAAGTGAGACAGCCTCAATATGTTTTAAATTCTCAGACATCCTCGGACTTGATGTAAGTTCCTCATGATGGTAATATTTTCAGTTAAATGAATTTCTCGCCTTTCTTAATCAGTCTCCATGTATACAATAGAATATGAATATCAAGTGGATAAAAAAGATGCATGAGACACAGTTTATTCACCTCAGAGACATTTGGAGAAATTTTCCTTTACTACTTAACTATTTCATTAGGTTTTTCAGAGGCTACAATATATTCAGAGTTTTGCATTTACAAAAAAGAATAAGCAGGCTAGAATATGCTCATATCACGAAGTATCACGAATGAAGAGCCTCCTTCTAAAAACTATTTGAAGAAAAGATAAACCACAACAAAAGAAACAGTGCCAAAGCCTGAAGCTTTGAGCAAGCAGGTGGCATGCAGGAATTTTCAGAATAAGAATCAGAGGAAGTAGTTCTATAAATTATAAAAGATTTCTGGATAGATTGGACAGCATAACTATTAAGTCAGGTAGGATGAAAATATTTTAGGAAGATTTCACAGGAAGATTAGTCTCTGTAGATCTCCTAAGAATACACGGAGTGTTTTCTTTGGTCAGTATATGGAAGTTTTTCTCTCCTTGAGAAGAAATGTTGGAGGATTCTCATTTACCGCACACCAGCTGCATGCAGGAGACACCTTCTCTGAATACAGAAATGACAGGCCTTGGGCAGCTGCTTTAACAGAGAAGTGAACAGACTGAAGGTAAAATGAGCTAAAATAGCTAGAAAAGTAGATTCTAGCATTTGGATGCAGAAATACACACACTGCAGCTGTGATATTACAGAGGCAATTAAATGGGTGTTTCATAATCTTCCCTTGACTCACAAGTGAAAGGGAATGTACCATTTTAAAATTCTGCAGAGATGCCTTCATACTCGAGATATGTGAATAAGTGCTGTATAATAACGTGGTATCTCCACACTAGTGGATACATGACTAAGTGTGCTATTTTAATCCCCTTTGCAGTGATGACTACGTTACTGCAAGACACTTCTCAGAATCTTTAATCTAAGAGTAGTCATTCACCTCCATTTCTTCCTTGTCACAATTCACCCAGATGCTGTCTCATGTGACCTTTCCACTTTTGCTGCACTGTGCTGTTTGCCAAAAGATTAGTTTTAATCTGGGTGCTTCTTCATAACCAACATAATTTATCTTTGTCTGCATCTGCACTGACAGAGAGAGTGGTTATGTTGATTCCAGTGATGAGCTATTTATGGGAGTATGGTGAAAGGGGCTGCTCAGGAAATATTGTCATTTAATTCTGCATCTTAAGTCTCTTCTACCTTTAACTGTTTTTAAAAAGACGAAAAAGATGTCAGACATTTTGATGGAAGTCTATTTGATACAGCTGTTCTATTGGTTGAGGGCCTCTCAGTGGAATATTCTCTCTGTTAATTAATTTCCTGAAGAAATAATCTTTGTATTTTTTTGAGCTACCATTTTTGCATATTGATAAAATAACAATGATCTTTGGCTACTGTCTGAGGATCTAAAGCTCACAGCTGAAAACCAGCTGCAAAGCCTATGTTAATTTGGTGCCATTTAGTTTGTCTACATCCTCACTACTTCATTTTAATTTGATATAATAAAATAAAGATGATCATAAGCGAGTCATCTCAGAGGGTAAGCCAGCAACATCCTTGTATAAGAATTATGTTAAAGGGGCTTACCCAAAATTCAAATGGAGGGCTGTGTGTTATCTTCTGTTCTTTATAGAAAGTGTAGAAGAGCTGATGGACCATTAACTCCTATATATCTGAGAGCTCCCACTCTGCTATGTTCCAACAGATGGCAGGGCTTCCAGGAATTTCTAGTTTTTCCTGCTGGGATGCTATGTAAGGTATGGTTGTCCCTCTGCGTGAGAAAAAGGCAGAAGAACAAGCCATCATAAAACATAAGGGCTTATTTGCATTAAATGAATTTACATAGTAAGAGAAGGACAAGGCCATCAGTGCTCTTTTCTGTTGCCAATTAGTGTTGCTAATGGTTTAAGGACATCGCTGTAACGGGCAAACTATAAAAGTTCACCTTATTCTAAAGATCTCAGAGCAATACCTGTTTTAAGTTTTGGAACAGCTCTAGAAAAATAACATGCATTTAATTATGCCTATTGTGTATTCAAGACAATAATTTACTTACTGGGAACAACTTAATAGTTTTGTGTAAGGTTGCCAGAAAGAGCATCTGGTAAGTACTGGAAATAAAAAACAGACAATTAAAATATACATCAAGAACAGGGAGAGTCTTTGACAGAAAGAAACTCTGGTCATATTCTGCCCTTAGCTACATCCATGGAGTTCCAGAAGCACTCTTCAGAAAGTTAATAATTACTCTGAACTGAAAAAAATATAGCTGAATGCAGTATTGGAAAAAACTTTGCTGATTTCTACCTGAGAGTATAGAATAGAATGAAAACAAAGGTTAAAATATACCAGTTTGAGTAAACCTGACTGATACGGTTCAAGACACTGCTTTATTTATTAACTGTCCTGCTGATAACGGTAGTTCTTCCTTCTACTCAAAAAAAAAAAAAAAAAAAAAAGCAATTAAGGTGCGCGGAGGACTGTTCCTTATGTAGAACATTTACAGAATATTGCATTGGATCGAATGAACTCTGCTGAACACTTAAAGCTTGCTGTAAAGTATAGATCATTTTTCTCTGGCTAGACCATGATACACACTTGTCTTTAGTTATGACAGAGAAGGAAGAGTCATGGTGGAGATCACAGAGCATATGCAAAGCTTAAATGCTTCTAATCTACAAGCCTACCAAGAATTTAATCATATTCTGAGTTTTAGCACGTGGATAGTTTCACTGAAGTCTTCTTTTATAAATGTAATTACTTATGATTAAAGCACATGATCTTAAATGCAATTCTGGATGTGACTAATGAATCAGGGATAATAGCCTATACTAATGAATATATTCTCATACATAACTACCTTTTTTTTTTTTAATGATACCAGCTACTACACAATTGTGGAGTATGTAACCAATATCTTTGTTTGCTTGTTTGTTTTCCTTTCTTCCACAAATTTCGAGAGGTAAAGGACAGGTCAACAAAAATCTAATAAAACATTTTGTTCAATTAGGTAGTATGTGAATTGGGTGAACAGGCCAGCTTAAGTGACCAGCTTAATTCAGGATGATGTATCAGCAAAACAGAACAGCTGCCTTGGTATTAGTGGCTCAGAGCTTTAATTATTAATCACTATACACAATGCATCATATGTCAAAATATATTTTTGAATTAGTTGTAGAACTTACAGGACAACAAACATATATACATCTTAAGTCTATCCTAGAATCAAGTCTCAGTCCAAGAGCTAGTTCCTTTCATTAGTTCTTTGCATGGGGATCAGAGTTATCAAACTGCTAATGCAACAAAAGTCAATTTAGTTGCATGCAGACGTACTGGGCTAGTATACAATGTTGATTATACAAACTCAGACAGTAAGGGAAACCGAATGCTTTACTTACCCGCAATACAAACCTAAAAATGGCAAATAGTCTTTTCCAGATCCTTCCACTACCAATTTTCAAGATCTAAACACTTCAATCATACAGTCATTCCAAATAAAGTCCTGCTCTCCCTAGAAAATCAGAGAAATTTCTGGTTAAGTGCACCAAAGCACTTTTTAAATGGCTGGCGGGTGAGAGATACATCTCACTGAAAAGTATTTTCAGAAATATATATTTGGAAAAATGCTGACTCTATTTTCACTGTGTTTAGATTCATTTTGAGTAAATTTTTTGTGCCTATTCAGAGAAAGGAATCAAATAGTCGAATATTTCACATAAATGGACCTTTAAAAATAATGCTAGAGAATATCCCCACAGCGAACTCTGAACTTGTATGTGTGAATAGTGATTACAAAACCTTTCAAGTTTGTTTCAACTGTTCTTTGAACAGAGAAACACTATATGACTCACAGATCCAATCAAAGCTCTTTACAGCAGCCTCGATGTTGAATTTCAAGTATTTGCAATTGTGAACAATACACTAAATCTTACTTGGAGAAATGATCTCATGAATGTGTTTGAGAAAATTATAAGATGTTCATGACAAATTCTCATGCAGAAATGTAGTTAAAACTAATTAAACCCATTATTCACTATGAATTATTTGAGAATCTCTAGTCATCACCAACTGATGCTGGTGATGTTTGGAAACCAGGGCTAAGTATATTTTAAACAGGCATAGTATCATTCATATTAGCCAATGTTCACACCCTCCCTCAAAATTATATTATTTACATATATGTCTAGATAATACAGAACACAGCAGTCATTTTTACATAGTTTTCCATTTTTATTATTATCTTTTTGAAAGAACTCAGCATTGTTACAACAATGGGAAGCACGAAGCATGAATTACAGTACAAACAGAAGACAACTGTGTGCCAAAGAGTTTATTGCAAGAACATTTTTACTTCATTTTTTGTCAATTGCTTGTAAGAAATAAAATGACAAAGTGATTGTTTGCAAATAGTCAATATTCATTATTATCCTGTTAAGCAGTAGGGTCACAGGCCCCTATCCCAACAAATTGAGAAGAGGCAAAAGAAAACTTAAATTCTTTTAATTTGACCATGTGCAGAAAAATTACATGCAAGTTTTAAACTCTTAATGTAGCATGAAGCTTTAAATTGTAATCTAAGTCTAAGCAGATGTGCTCCATCAACCCTGCATTACAGCTCTGGACTTACAATGAGGGAAGTGCTTTGGACATGGATCACCTACCCTTCACAAAAACTGATGGTCTTTTGGTGCTAGGCAGTAACTAGATGCAGAAAGAAACCTGAGTGGGAAAAGCAACTTTTAAAGCGGAGACCTGCTAATATTTCTATAGCTAATCACATCAATAACAAATAGCTGATGTGCTGCTGCTTTGAGGTGTTAGAATGCCTAAGGTTGGAAGGGACCTCTAGAGGTCATCTAGTCCAACCCCCAAGATTGTGAAATTTTTTTTAAAAAAAAGCTATGTAAGATGTCCTCCAGAGGAAGAGACCTCAGTCTGCAGTATGGGCATGATGACCCAAGTATGGACTTTTGAGTATTTTCTTTCTCTGTCCAAGAATATACGAGAAGACAGCTCTCTCTCTCCAGTCTATGGAATACAATAATACACAGTTGCAAGGTGGACCAGCTGGATTAGAAGAAATCAAAACCAATCTGAGTAATCTTTACTGCTGTGTCTGCAATTTTTAAATTCACATTCATCATTCAAGTCAATGACAGTGAGGATGCCGAGAGACGTTTTAATGCAGGAAAAAGAAGACATTGTAGTAGGTGTCTTATACAGGCAGAACATTTTTGTAGTAAAATGTAGAAATAGAGAGGGCAGTGCAATGCATGTCAAACAGACACTTATTAATGGATTAAACTTTATTATTCAAAGGAGATCCTACAAAATTTTAAAAGTGCTGACTTTTATAATTCAGGGCTGCCCTGTAACTGAGTCTAACAATTCACCACTTGACATACATAGTAATATGAAAATTTGCAAATAGGATATTTTTCTCATTTACTGACACTTCATCAAAGAAGACAGAAGGATAATGAGAAGGGCAAACAGTCTATGGAAATGAAAAAATGCTTTCAAAGAAGAACTAATCTTAGACTACTAACAGGAAAGCTATGTTTCCCTCTTCAAGTTTTGCTACAGTGCTGACACTGTAACTCAGAGAAAAACAGGGAGCTGCTG
>NW_010586107.1:182892-215396 GCF_000705375.1 Tinamus guttatus
TTGAGACTATCCTGAAAGACATAGTGAAGAAAGGCTAGCTGCAGTACGCGGGATACACGGCAAAGAGCAAGGTGTATGCCAGTTCAGCCTGGCACAGGGGCAGGAAAGCACAGTGAAGACACAGAAATCTAAATATATTAAGAGAATGTGAATGTTTTAAAATAGAGATACTTGTGTCTGTACGATAGCAGGGAAGATAGAAGAGGTCTGTTGTTTCCACTTTGTTTTTTAGGGAGAACAGTCAGCAAGGAAGGGATGCAGGAGCTTGGAGGATGCTGCCTTCCAAAGGAGCAGACTCATCCCAGGAGGTCTCCCAGCTTTTGAGTGCAAAAAGCAGAAATGGGCTACTCTTGGGGTATTCGACCTTTCAGAGGGAAGGATTATGCATGTCACTTTTGAATGTCGTTTGGTTAATAGCCCCTTTAGTTTTAAAGAAAATATTATTTAACTTCTGTTTCTTATTCTACCACTTTTACAGGAGACATGCAATCTGCTTCTCTGATAAATCAGAACTGATATATAATGCACTTGACTGGGGACACTGACAATACAAGAAAAGTGAGAACTTGGTTAATTTCTTCATTCATGTCACAGCTGATCATAGGAGATGATTTTCTCTTTCTGCCTTGCTTTTTTCTCCTGCAATATTTCTTTTTGTTCTTATGGGTTCTCTTTGTTTCTCAGTACTGTTTTGAGATGCTGAGTATGCAACTTCAATAGACAGAGGGGTTTATATGCTATTCTTGCTTACACTCTTCCCCTTCCTTATCCTCCTGGGCTCTAGCAATCCAAGCTATCTTCTTGACTCCTTACATAAAAGGAGGATGGCATCCTCCCTCAGTCTTCTGCCCTTCCAGGAGTTCAGTCACTACGCAGCTGACCTCTCTTCTGGGCTCTTTCTGTTGTTGTGTGATCACATGTGACATCTTCTCATTTATGACTGCAACATCTTGAAAAGAAATGAAAGGTGTGAGGGGGTTAGCAGCGATACTCAGTGTACTGCATTTTTAATCCAACTTTAAATATGTAATACATGCAGGATAAATTGGCAGTGCAGCAACACTGATTCAGATCCTCTGAGGACCTAAACCTTAATATTGATAAATCACCTGTATGGGAATGCTCACTTTTGGAGGATCCTGTGCTAAATCAGAGTACAGCAGCAGATACTGCAAACCTACATACTCAGTCCTAACTCAGGAGGTCCTTTTTGCACTAGTTAATATCAATTATAGAATATTTGGCTTTGTCTTGTAAATCTTGGTTTTTAGTATTTGCACATTCAGTAAACAAAAGTCAAAATAGTACATTATCACAATGAAAAAATCATGACAACATGAAGCAGCCAATTGTGTAATTACAGATTGATATAACTGAACAGACAGCTATTCCGGTGCCATCATTGGAATATCTTGGTTAATTCATTAATAGCACTTATTAGATAGGTGACATAACTAAAAAGGCTATTGCTCTAAAATAAGTTTTTTTTTCTGTACTGAATTCAGTGTTTTCTGATTCTTTTTTGAGCACTCACATTTTGCAAGGCATTTATCTTTCAGTAATAGTAACAAGGCTATTCAGTTTTCACTCTGGGGGGGCAACGTACTTGTGTCAGAGGAGCACATTAAAAAACACAGCAGCTTCTTAAAGTGAAACATAAAACTAAGAAATGCAAAGGACATCAGTCTTGGGCGTCCTGACTTTGATGGGCAATTGGTCAAGGCATTAATGGACAAATATTTATGCCCTTGATTTTTGTCTACTGAAGTTGGAAATATGATGCCTGTCCGCACAAAAACACAAACCCGTAAGAGCCATAAAGCAAAATACCTTGTCTGGTGGCTTCTTTTTCTCAACACCATCCTTTTCACTTCTTAAAGTAAGTTCTCATGCAGGTCCAGACTGGTGCTTTCCCTTCCAGAAAAGGTATGTTATTATTCTTGATCACTTTTTGAATGCTTTCTGTAATACCTGCCCTCCCCTTCCTTATTATATCAGTAGATTGTCCTTGGATTCTGTTCACCAGCATGGTGGACCCTGCAAATGCAAGAAACTTCACAATCTATTCCAAATCGTTTAAGAAGGTGCAGATGTACCACTCTATCATAGAGATTCATTTGTTAATGAGATACAGGACTTAGTATTTCGGTCTCATGACTCCTTGTTGCTATGACCAACTTCTGAATGATATCTGCTGAATGCTTGAAAAGAAAAGTTTCAAGTGTTTCAAAGTGTTCCTCTGAGATGCAAACGAATCTTCTGGTTGATGGCAACAACAAAACCAGCCTATACATTCAGAACAGCCGCTGACATGTAAATAGGTCTTTCACTTAAAAAGGAAAATGAGCCCACCTAGGAATACTGATCACACAAGTTACCAAAGCCAAATAAGCAATTTAGAATGATTGCAATGAGCTTCAGGGGGTAAGCATCTGCATCCTTCTGGCTCAGGAAGAACCTGTTGCTGTAAAGCTTTCAGACTGATTAAGAGTCATATCTTTACAGAACTACTACTGCGGTGCAGCAGAGAGAGCTGGGACAGGGTATATAAGAGGTATATACAAAAGCTAAAGCCTTGGACCACAACTTTAGATTTTTCTGGTGTTTCTCTCTAAGCTCTTCTGGGAAAATAATCCTTTCTATGTAGCAAGGAAGGAAAGAAATATAGTTCTCATAAAAACAAATAGAGATTGCCGAAAATCTAATTCACCCATGGCACCCAAGAGAAAAAGATCGCAGATCTGGAATTGATAGGTTGTTGAACATAAATTCAAATATTTTAATATTTCTTTCTATAGAAGTGATTTGTGAGTAAGGACATTTTATTTTATACATACAAAACCAGATTACTTGGCTAGCATGCTTAGAACTTATCTTCTTTATCTTATTAAAAAAAAAAGAAAAAAGACAAAAAAAAATGGAATGAGAAAGAATGAGGCAGCCCACACACCAAATCCTGCCACCAGCGTAACAGAGAGCAGCACTTTCGCTCTAAAGCAGAACAAGAGGAGCAGGACAAACCACCCACTGAAGGCGACTAAAGGGCAGCTCCGCTTGGGATCCATCAGCAATGCCCATTAGCTGCCTCCAGGCTGACGGGAAGCGCAGCTCGCTCCAGGGAACGTACCTTTGCTTAAGGCTAACCTCTGTCCAGCAGAGCCAGGGAGGCAGCTTCAGCACCGCGCTGGTGGTCATCCACACCATCTACCTGATAGCCTTCTCCCTGGGACGGCTGATGAGCTCTCTGTAAGGCAGAGCCCATAGGGCAGCCTGCCCTGCCCCATAAGGAACCATTCTCACTAGGTAGTTCGTACACAATCACCTATTTCTGAGGCGTAAGAAGAGGCTTTTGCTGAAGAGATAGATACAAGTCAGGTCATGTTGCTTCATTTCAGAGCCCAGGAACAGTCCCAGGAACAATGTTCAACTAGGAATTTAGCTCAGCTGCTGTATCTATACCCTTCTCAACACTTTCCCTTCATCTCTAACCGTATTATTTCCTGCTGGGAACTTATCCTATTTAAGTCCATCGGCTGAGAAATGTGGCCTTGACGGATTTCCAGTACCTATATGCCACTTCATAACTGACAGGGGCTAACTGCTTTCCTTAAATTCTTAAAAAGCTCATATGTTCTGCTAGTGTGTCAGTGTACTTAAGGCAACTAAGATCGGAAAGGAAGAAAATTTAATCTTCAGTGTTGTGACTATTACCTGAGAGCAAGAAATCTTTGCCAGAGGATTTCCACAAACCTGTTATGTACTGTTACCAAGAAAGCTGCAGAAATACTGAAGCTTATTAATTTTTTTAACTATGTATCAATTTCCAAACTCAGAAATCTCCCTGCAATTATAGTATACTCCATCTTTTACTGAAAAACATTATTTTGCTTATGAAGTAAGATTGAATGTTCTCAAATCTTTTTGTAAGAAACTTCCTATCCTCCAAATTAAACTCCAAATCAAAAGCTCTGGAAAACTTAACTTCAAAAAGGATACAGATTTGGAGTTTTTGGTGGTTGGCTTCTTCCATTACTAAAGAAGCTGGGTATCATTATTGACTTTGAAAGGGATGGGATTAAACTCCCCTAATTTTAGTTGTGTAAAAGATAGGCTTTTAAGGCAAAAGCGTAATCATTTTAGCATGGGATAAATTTGAGCTATTTCCCTCCAACAATCTGGTAGAGCACTTATGAAGTAGCAAAGTGAACAAACTAACACACTTAGATCTATGTGTAAAATCAGGAAATCATCTCTCTACATTTTCCTAAACTTGAGTGTTACGATAATCAATAAATATCTTGCCTTATTAAAAACAAAACCAGAATTTCATCCTACAGGTCCTTTTCTGTATTGCGAAGCTGAAGAGGAGCTAAACAGTAAGGATGAGATATTGTTGTAATAGTCCACTTTCTACCAGCAAGCATAGTCCAGCAACTTAATATCTAGGAACCTATGACTGAGTTTGAAATTTATTTACAGAATTATAGGTAAAACAAACAAGAATCTAATTATCATCTTTTGTATACACCTAAGTGGTGGTTAAAAAAAGCTAGACTCTCTTACGAGTAAAAGATAAGAAAAATATTACAAAATGATTCCTGAGTAAAAATGCTTAAAATGTTGACACCATTGCCTATATCCAAAGAGATTTGCAATAAAAAATACTACCTGGTATACCTGTACCCCAGTAGTCCTCAATAAATTATCTCTACTTTACCTGGTCTGTGTCAGAAAGGCTACAAGCAAGTAGGTCTCTGCATCCACATCCGTGAGCTTTCAAGAAAATTACTTTGACATCACCAGTATAAAGTGGTTAATGGGAAATCATCTATATAATATAAACTATACATAAACATCCAGGTTATAATTTTCTGGAGGATTTTAACAACTGGAACAAGAAAAGGAGCCTCTGTGCTCATAGTGAACTTACATTCTGTGCCATTTATGTGAGAGCAGCCACCTCCAGGGACGTTTGGCAGCTGGGGCTCAAGGCTGTCACCGAACTAGCTCAGCTGAGGGTGGCCTCTTCCCACGAGTGGCCATGCAGCCATGGACCCACCATTGCCTTGCCTGGTCCTGAGGAGATGCCTGATGCCCAGGGCGGGGGCTGTCCTGTCTGTCCCCAGTGCCATGCTCCTTCCAGGCTGCGGGGACAGGCTGTGCTCTGCTCTGCTGCACATTCACCCCCCACACAATGGTCCTGGAGACGCTCTGACTCTTCTCGACTCTTGCTAAATCTTTTTGTTTCTCCTTGTATTCTCAAAATATGTCCCTTTCTTTTCATTGCTGATGATAAAACACTGCCCTAAGCCTTCTGCAAAGTGATTCCATAAAACGTATCGTGGATCTCTATGACTTGCATTACAGATTGGTTTGTTCAGCTTTAAAATACTATGACTTTAAATAACAGTGCTGAAGGCCTTTAAAAAAAAGTTGGCTCATTTCTGGCTCAGGCACTGACAATAGCAGGGAAAGGTTCTGCAGTTGAAATACAGGGTTCCGTGTACACCCACACTCCTCCACCTGCAAAGCATGTCGTACTGCTGAAGCCTTGCAGAAAAGGCAGAAAAGTGTGAGGCATCCCGTATGTATTTCTGATTGTGTTTCAGTAATACAGAGAGACATGCAAGGAATTCTTGATCACAGTAATTTATGGGCTAAGCAGCATGACAAGGATGTGTCAAATGGTTGTCTAGATGTGTGACCTTACCCTGTGCAGACCTACATCGGTAGCCCAGCTACCGATAGGTACCTGCGATACCATGGATTTAAACACCAAGTACATATTTAGGATATCCACCTGGATATAACTTGGAATTGAACAATTCTGTTGTGAGGGATAAACTAGCTTGTGCTGGATAAGTAGGTGTATGAGAGCTCTGTAGACCACCATAGCAAAGCTAAGGAGAGCCCAAAGATTCCAGTTCACTTGTTATTTGCTGGACCAGATGAAAAAAAAATTAAAATAAAAAAGATATATCTTTTCTACTATTACAGTGGCTGGAAGCACTGATGATGAGTTGGGAAATCACTGTACAAAGAACTGAGCAGCAAATAAGATGATTCCTGCTCTGAAGAGTTTACGACACTAGTAATGTCTACAGGGTGGGCAAGAGCAAGAAGTATCAGACTTTAACCTACAGTTGATGCCAAATTTAAAAAGCAATTCAATACGTAGGTCTGATATTCAAAGGGAACAAACATCACTATTACAAACTCGGTTTTTAGAAAGTTATTTTTTAAAATAATAAGGTGAATCTCAATAACAAGCCCAAACTGCCTCTGTAGTATTTACAATATAATATCAAAGCAGCATACTGGGGTACACATAAAAATTTAAAGCTTTTCTCTTCTGGTTTTGACAGTACTGTGAAAAGACAAAACTGGAATACACTTGGCACTAATTAAAACTCCCTGTTGAGATCCAAGTAGTTAGAATTTCACATAAAGTATTGTTATAGCAAGACAGTAATGAAGATGAGTTTTAATATAACTGGGAAGAAAAGCACTGGCAGTTAAATATACACATTTTCCATTGCAGGTAGAACAGATTTTGCAGCTAGTTTAATGAACAAATATATCTTATGATACCAAGGTAAAAATTCTGCTGATGGTACGAACACTCCTGCCTTTTCTAGTCTATTACGTTACAGTGCAATGGGGAGAAAAATGGAGAACAAGTGAAAATGAATCTACATCTTCTTCAAGCAGCTCTTGTAAAATATATAGTTCTTAGGAAATTAAGAACTGGGCTTAGCAGGACTGTAAAGAGGAACAGTATAGTTGTTAGGTATAATTGTTGAGCCTTCCGAATAAATTGCTGGTATTTAATTATTTTAAAATAAATACCTACTTATGTTAGCAACTTCATGAGTTCTATTACATCTAAGACAAAACACTTGCCAAACTGCTAAAAATGAGACAGAATGAATAAAAAACTCATAAAAATTACAATCAAATAAAATATAATATTCCAAAAATAGTTGACAAATATAATTTTGAGGTTGATAGTGTTCATAAATGTGCCAGGGTTATGATACTCACTGAGTCTGAAGACTGGGTCTTTAGCCACAGTAATAAATTAAAAATGCTCCAAAACACTCCTGGGCATGAAGGCCAGTATGTATGGAATGGCATGCATCTATGTTAGTAAACTGCCTGGCTTTGCAAAACGGGGTGAGAGAAGGCAAACTGTGTATTGGGAACGGCCTCTATAACATCCCAACTCCAAACCTGTCTCTGGGAATTACTGGGAAGAGTGCTAGTTGGCTAGTTGACAAAGGGTCTTTCTAAATGTATACATACTCTGTATGAATATGGATAACTCTATTCTAATGCCTGGAAGGCATTTCTGAACAGTTTAATTTACTAACGAAGACATCGCTGGGGAGTTCATAAAGTCACAACTTATTTGGTACCATAAGCTACACAGGATGTGCGAGTTGCCTGCCTATTGTTACAGCCAGTGCAAATCCAGCAGGCCTAACACCAGGTAACTTCTTAAAGATGGTAAGTTGGGTAGTCCTGACAGAAGCGAACACAGGGTCAGCGTTCCTAAACATGTGTGAAATCAGAATCCTAATCAAAAGATTGTTAAAAATTTTACTTTCTAATGGTGTGTTAAGATAGTACAGACTTAAGAACCACCAGAACTATTAAAACTCTCTCAGGCTGGTCTGAGATAATATCATGTGTTCTCCCGAGAAACAGTTAAGATGTTGCTCAGGGTGTAAGGTACACAATGAAAAACACCATTTAAGATATAATAGAAACATTCCTTTGAAAATACCAGGAGAAAAGAAGCATACTTTCAGTCTTCTAAACCTGAGTTCTATTCTGAAAGCGCGGAGTATAAACCATAGGAAAAGGCTGCTATTATCAATGTGACTCATCGATCCGTTATTTACTTCCAGTAGAAAGACCAACTTGAAATATCCAAAAGTTGACCAAAAATTATTTTGTTTTCACATAACTTATTTTTTTTAGACGACAAATAATGGTGTTCTAAAATTATGCACTATTCCTTTGTTTCAGTAAAGTGTTATGCATAGAACTGAAATACAATAAGCTTTGGAACTTTGTTTCACCTGTTATATTGACTCACAAATGCCTTAACGTTGGCTAAAATGATAGTTCTTGGGAACGTTAAGCAGCAGTAGTTGAAGTATTCAAAAAGTAAACTTCCATTGGTTGTTAACTCATAAAATTCTGGGGCTGCATCATAAAGGCTGTTTTTTTTTTTGTTTGTTTGTCAGTTTGTAATGGAAAGGCATGTCTCTTCCCACTTCACATGTTGGTAGAAGCAAACATTGAAAATTATTGCATAAAAAAACACAAAAGGCTTGTCTACAAGAATAATTAATTTCTCTGTATACATATCTACTTGTGTGTTGTACTATAGTTCTAAGTGGTCTTATAGCTTTCTAAAATAACAGAAGCCACAAGGGTATTTCAACACACAAACACAATCCATTGCATTTTTGATCTTCTATTTATATGGTCCATTTAACTTAACTCTCTAGAGTGTTACTATACTTTTGATATGGATGGTTGGCTATGGGTTTTAGAAAAGATATATCACTTCTCATGGTAAGTATTTTCTTAAGGTGCCTCCCTCCTTTGTTTACAAAAAATGAGATTTCTCTGACTGCCAGACGAGTCAGAGCAGTTTAATCACATCCTAGTATCTGAGATCCTTGTGCACAGAGAAGCACCTTGAGTTCCAATCTTGTCCAGTGTCTGAAATAGATTTCCTTTCTACACCTAACATCAAAGCAAGAAGGAAGGTTTTTATGGTAAAATAGAGTACCAATCTAGCACAGGTTGTCTGGCATGGCATCAGATGAACCTTTTTTTTTTTACCACAGGCTGCAATAGCCAAAGTGTAGAAGTTATGCAACTTTATATTTAATACACAACACAGCCAGATTTTACAAGCTTTCAAGATTGCACTATACAAAAAGGAATAAAAATTCACCTGTAGAAAGTATCCCTAAGTTTTGGAGATGATAATTGTATTAATTATTTGAGCTGCTATTAAATCCCAGACACCAGGCAGCGCACACATGATCTCAGAAAAGCTTGGCATAAGGACAAGCCAACAGTGACTGCTTTATACAGACTGTAAAATGGACAATCTCTTCTCAGGGGCAGTTTTAAGAGCTCACTGGGGCAGAAGAAAGGAAAGAAGATCAAGAATGTCTTTTGCTACCCAATTTTTGTAAATATTTCATCCATGAACTTCTTTAGAAGGCTTGTTTTTGAGCATTCAACATTTAACATAGCAGACTATACCGTGACAGTGTGTAGTTCAGCTCATTCATGTGAGCTCATTTCAGGCTTAATGGGAGATTTTTTGTTTTGTGGATCTCTGCGGGTCTCTGGATTATTTCTAACAAATCGTCACGGTTTTTGTCAGTAGGCTTATATTTGCTAGGTAGAAAACTACATTTCCACCAGAAAATAACAAAAGACCACATATATTGAAGTAGTTCAAAAACCATTAACTCTTAGAATCAGGTTTCTGGTGTGAAATTTCTTTATCTTATTCTCTGCAATATTCTGTAACGTCCTTCCAAGAACATCCCTACAAAACTCATTCATTAGTATATTAGGAGAATGCAAACAGAGCTGAACCAAAATCAGTTCTGTAGTCTGTTTGTGAAAATATTTGGAGTGGTTACCTAGCATTAATAACATGTACCATGGTAGCACAAATAACCATCTGCATAACACCAGGAATAGTTTAAAAGAGAGAAAAATATCCCATACCTTTGTTTTTTTCTTCTGTAAGACTATCAACTTACTCTAAGTACTGTCTGGGTAAGATTTGTAATAATGAATAACACCTTTTACTAGAGACAAGTGACACATCTGAGAGAAATGGACAAGCATTTGGGCACAGAAGGTTTTCCTTCGGGTTTAAAATAGCATTAGCAGGTGGATACAAGTTGAGAATATGCAAGCCATATATATCAAACATCACATCTAGAGCTGAGAGAAAGTCACTGGTATTTTCAACAGAGAGAATGTGAAGGGAAAAGGTAGCAAGTACAAACCGACTTTAATAATAACACCGGAGGGGCTGTACTGGGCCAGATCAGAGAATTATTTAAACCTGCATCCTATCTTAAATAATGGCCCATACAAATAAAATTCCTATTTTTCATACAGTTTTTCGTTCTCACCTACATCCATTTCCACACATTTCAGCACTAACTGTAACTACCAATGGAATTTCACAGTATTAAGCAGTCTCATATGTCTGACCAAGGGATCTTATCTTTAACTAAAAAAATATATTAATAACTACCACTAGGTATATGTTTAATGTCTGGAATCTGACATGTGAAGAACAGTTAGGTGAACAGGAAGGCAAAAAATGAATATAAAATTGCCAAGCTTTCCCATTCTTGATGCTTGTCAGAAGAGCACTACAACCACCTAGTGGAATTTTCCCTTACTGCAGGGACTTTAAAAGGCCGTTTTGCAAGCAGCAGTAGCGATGTATTTCACTTTCTGGGAAAGGCTAATGCTAGTAAGTTGTATTATCAGTAAATCACAGGAGCTGGGGCCAGGGAGACTCCTTCTAGGGTCCTGGCTCATCTTCCTGACATGCAAGACTACTGTTACTGTACCACCACTCCTGCTTTTCACCTACTTCAAATGTATCAAAGGATAATATTTTACTGAGAGGCTTTTACATTCTGGGAGACAGTTTTATAACTTTTATACATGACACGGACTGTTTTTTTTTCTTTTAATTCTAAAATGTCCTTTTTCTATGAACTTATTTTTCTTTGCAATTCTAAATACATTCTTCTGCTTCTATACTGTTTTATACTTCAAACCTAGTGATTCCAGTCTTGTCCCTTCTGTAATCTGTAACAGTACTGATAAGTAAGGTTCAACTCTTTTACTGATCTCTGCAAAATTGGTTTTGTCAATTATCCATCTATCTTTTGATTTATTTTCTGAATTCCCAGAGGCACATCTTAATATCTTTCTGGTTGCATATGCGAGACCAAATGAAAATCATGCAGAAATATTGAGGACAATTTAAAATATGTTTTAACGATGTGTATTTTTATAGCTAGAACAACATATTCAAACTTTCTTATATTCTAAACGAATCTCAGGAAAGTAGGCAAGAGTTGGTGATTCTGCATGTAGAGCTTCTCCATTTTCAGTGAATAGGAAACATAATCAATTTTCTTTGTGTCTATGCCTGCTATAAATGTTTTCCTAGAGACCACTGGGAAAAGCATTTTTAAAAGCCTTTTCTAGATCTCAGACGTAAAGCACAGAAGCCTTATATATAGCTACACCTTCAGCAAGCTCTTGCTTCAAATGCTAAATAATTAATTTTGATTACCTTGAAATTAACTTTCCAAAGTATCATATATAAAACTTAGGAGGTGCACTTAGGGTGAACTTCTTGCACAGTCCTGCGGGCCTGGAGCCCTCCTTGCTTGCATAAGAAACACAAGATTTGACAGACGACTTCTGGATAGGACACAGGAGCTTAATAAGACAATCCAAAAATCTGCTTGATATTGTATTATGCTAGGCTTTTTCACAAAAATACACATATCAGAAAAATGAGACTAAAGACGAAATACTATTTACTCTGTCTACTCTTTCAATACATCAGTACAATGTACAATCATCAATACCTCAATACTTACAAGAGTAAGCTTGAAAGATAAAGGAAGTGTTGTTCTGTTTTCTACTGCAAATGCCATAGAAGTAAAGGATGCATTTTGTCACAGAAATTAAAAACAAAACAAACAAGCCAAAAAACTTTCCTAATGAGTGGGTTGCATTTAGCAGTCTGGTATATCCCATGGTTGTTAATGATAAAACATGCTGGGATACAATGAAGAGCTACCCAGCGCTGAGGTCTTTTCCAGATCTTCTCAGAACATTTCTACCACAGAGAAACAGGCTCCTGGGTTGAGCAGATTCCCTTGGTTTCATCTCAGAAGTTTCTGCACCGGAACTGTTAAATTTTTATTGCGTTTGTTGATTGCAGTTTATTTGATTTCCCAGATATGACCTTTTTCAGTCAATAATTTCTATTTTATTTTCTCTTTCATGAAGTCTCATTCAGATTTAGAGGGATGTTTATCTCATGGAACCTCTAAGATCCATATTGTGGACGTAAGTAGATGGGTAAGGATCTCTATAAAATTGGCAGAGACAGTCACCTTTAAGGCATGATTCATCTGATGCAATTTAAGCCTTTGCTTTAGGATGAGATGAATCATATCAAAGAAATGTCTGTATTTCTTCAATGATTATAACAGGAATCTAGACATGTATTTTCTATGACTATGTCTGAATTGTAAATGTGAATTCCAGTGACCTAGCCAAATTTTATCCCTTCAAAGTTCCCTGTTTTGCTACAGTAGAATGTTCAATACAGATTAAATAAAATGTTGCCGACATATTTCCAATTGTCTGAAAAGTCATGTGTTTCCCTTCCTACATGAAATATATTTCCAATTTCTATCTAATTGTGAAGCTTTAAAATTTTCGGTGAAGTAATTTCAAAAAGAGATTTTTTTTTCTAAAACTGTGGTACTGTTACATAAAAAATAACATCATTTTCTTAAACCAGATTGTTCTCATGTTTTAGAAGAAATAATCTGGAATGTTTCCAATACATTCACAACTGAGAACTTCAGTACCAAAGATTATAAGGACATTTAAAATTATCACTCGTATGAAAAAGATAAGTCTTTCTGGCAATATAATATCTGGCTGCACTTGCATTGACGTAATGACTGGAATATGTCTAAACACCAATTAATATAAAGCACAGATGGAAGGCATGGTTGTGAATTCAGCTCTTTTTAGAACAATTTAGTGAATATGTGCCTTAAAACTCCTTTTGGAAAATAGAAGCATTTTAGTAATGGTCAGTTAGATGGAGCACTCCAAAATACCAAACAAGGTAGCCAGAGTTCCTTCTGTTTATCCATGAGAAAAGTGAAAATGGTTGGGTCCAAACAGATGGAGAACACCACTGGACTTACTTTGCCTGTCTGGAAAAGCATTAAAAAATAACCTGGCAGGAAGGGAGGCCACCAATAAGTTAAATGTAACACCAGAAGCAGAGTGGATAAATATATATTAGATGATATCACCATACTCAATGACTTCACTAGTATGGATACAGATTTACACGTCATCCATGCTCATCACTGCTGTACCATACTGCAATAATCACTTCAGTTCATACATTTTAAACGTTCTCAGAAGCCTCACAGCAAGTAATGCATTGAATAACCATGACGGGTTACTAAAATACTGATAAGCTTTATGAGGAGACACAGAAGATACACAGAACCCAACACACACACTGATACATATTCATCACCAAGCCAAGTTTTCAGCTGTTTGCATGACTGCCTTCATGAAAGTACTGAAGTCATCAGACCTCTACATATGTCCCAGAACGTACACTGCATAGTGCTGAGCAGCATTTTTGCTTTATGTACCACCACAGTGTGCTTTCAGCACACCAGCTAAACAGGATTATGAACTCAGTTTGGAAGCTAGCAGCAAGAGCACACAGAACTAGGAAACATTTTCATGGAAACAGCCCTTGAGATAAAAAGGATGAAGCAGAAAATAAAATTAAGAATAAATAGAATTGCTTCTGCATGATATCTTTTTTTCAGAGGCAAGTGTCAGTTACCTTCTAAAATACATAAAGCATATTACATTTTTCTTATTATCATGGTAGTGTTACATGAAGACTGACCCTGGGTATTATCAGTAATATTTTTTTTTTTTTTTACAATTCAGTAAAATGTTTTGCAATACAGTGGTACTCGCTTTACCATATCACCATTGGCAGATTATTTGGAAGGATTTTTTTAAAAATTTTTGCCCCTTTGAAGGTATAAATAGAATGTAACAAAGATTGAATCTGAGTATAAGAGCTCAGATATTCAGAATTATGTTTGTTATGATTCTAATGACAGATTTCTATTGTACCAATAAACACATTTCTGACTCCTTTCTTCATTTAAACTTACCTTAACATTTCCCTACTAAAAAATTATATTTCAGACCTTCTGAGCATATTTATTGTCTTGTCAACTGCTACATATACAGACAAACCAAACAAGGAAGATTCAGATCCAAACAAAATTCATTATTCTATTAATGGGTCTGTATTGAATTATGAATATCTTCTTCGATTCAAGAAAGAAAAATACAGGAGCTTACTGTATACTTACACAGAGAAACATGCATTCCAGAATAGAGAAAAACAAATGGAAAACTAGAGCTGCTTATGGAAATATAACAAATTGTCAGCAACAAAGACAAAATATCAGTCATTTTGCTTAACAGCACCTCCTGCAAGATAGTGAGGGGGTTTTATCCCTGACATGTTGCAGTAATATATGGTAAATGCCTGGGGAAATGCAGAGAAGATATCAGCCAGTTTGCTTCTGTTCCTTATCTGAGCTCCAGAGAACATTAAAAATGTTATGGTGAAAAGCCAAATTACATTAGAACAAAATCCCAAGGGAAATACTTCATCCAGAACCTTTAATTAAATAAAATGCCTTCAAAGAATCTTTTTCATACTGTATTCCATATTAAGGTATTCTTGACAGAAATCTTCTTACCTGAAACACTATCATGTTTTATTTCTTTTGTAATATGTTAAGAAGACATGTGGTCATCTTTCACATTTTATGTAGACCATCACTTTGAAATCCTATAATTGTTTATTAATAACAGTAGTAAAATCCTGAAAGAAACTACATCAGATACACTTCTAGGAGCTCTCCAGCAATCCATTGAGATGATTCCCTGCCACAAAGCAAGGGAGCTAAGGAATCTGAACACTGAAGGGAAACAGAAAACCTAGTTGTCTTCTCTTGCCAAGCTCTATTAGAGCTTGCAAGCTAAGCAATCTAACAGAAGTCCTTTCCCCTCTTGACATCACATCTTTACATATAAGCCTCTCATTTACTACTAACTGTCCTCAGCTCTCAGTTTCCTCTTTCCCACGCTTGGGTTCCAGTAAATTTCCAAAGCCAACCATTCCATATGCTTAGCTCTGTATCAATCTTCTGCCACTTTTTTTCTCTTACTTTAAAAGTCACACCTTATGCTTCTACTTTCCAGGAATCCACAAATTAACCAAAAAAAGTTAAGAGCTCCAAGCAGATAATCCAAGATTATTTTTAAAACCAGTATTTTTTGTAGATGTCACGTACCAAAGCAACAGTATACTTTGCTGTTGAGAACAGTAAAGAAGAATGCAGCCTTTGTACCCATTACTTGCCCTTGCAAATTGTTCTCAGCTTCAACAGAAGCAGCAGTGCAGATCTGCAATTGCGTTTTAGTAATGTGAATTTATGAGCTAGCCCAATGTTTTGCTGTCCATCCTACTCAATTATGCCAGTGATGCTATTACTTATATAAATCCTAAAGAAATCCAACACATAAGACAGGAAGCACATTTGCTGAAAGCACATTAAACCATACTGTGTGTGGGAACACAAATGTTCAAATGACTTAGCTCTTTGCAATTCCTTCTTTTACTTTAGGATCACACGTGAATGCATATGCATCTCTTCATAGCTTGCTGGTAGGACATGCAGTATGACTGCGCTTTCTGTCTTGAAAAGGAAGAGAAAGAAGGGATGATGCACAAGGAAGAAGGCTTGATGAGGAATCTTTCCTGATGATGAGGATGGCTGGGAAGTTGCTAGCAGTTCACCTGCGACTACCCTATAAGTTAGCTTGAATTTGTGGCCACATACGGCAGCAAAAACTTGACGTGCTACCCCTGAGAAAACCAGTAGGGACCTTGTGTTTCCTCCTCTATGAATAATAAAAAGAACCATTAGGAAAACAGATGCGGATCCACTTCTGATGAGTGTGTTCATGAAGCCTAAATCTGGCTCGTATAAAATACTGCTTTTGGGAGAGAACTGTATTTCTTAAGGTCTCTATATGTTGTTGAGCATATGCTTTAAATGAAGCAATAACAAAGTGTGAGCAAAGTTAGGAATACTGATCAGGAATTAAACCTACATAGCCTTGCAATGACTTAATCAGGAAGAAGGCGAGCACAGACACCTGCCAGTAACTCTTTTATATGGTTGTCAATGTGTTATTTACATCTGTAGAAAAATGATAGGCTAGAGATAATGGTACACAATTATAAAATAGCACAGACTGAGTAGGAAGGGTTTCCTAGCAGCAAAGTCTATTAGGATTTGGACTTGCTTTTTATGAAAAGACTGAGGTCTTATTCCTTAGAATGCTAAAAGCAATGAAGGACAAAATCCTTGGAGACGACTTAAAGGGTTCGAGCGCTGTTGACTCTATGCTACAACAGAACCACTAAATCTTTTCCAGCTAAATAAAAGCTTTCCTTCTTCTACTGTTTATTCTGTTTTAAAATTCTGACCTTACTTATATTAGTAACCTTGGTATAACACTCCTCAGGAAAATTGGAAATTGAATTTTTGGGAATCCAGGACTATGTCTCTATGATATAAAAGCAGAGGATTGCTGACATATTGAAGCCAGATCTGAATAAGATGAGAAAGGAGAATCAGAAAGAAGAGAAGCCAGGATAATGCTGCTGTCCTATTTCTGGTACATTAGTCAGCTTTAATAGGTCTATATGGCACTATACTGCATTTGCTGTTAAATCCGAGAATGTTAACAAACGTGCTATACAGGGAAAATGTTACAAAAATTTTACTTCAACTATTAAAAGCAATTGTGAATAGCCAAGGAAGATAAATTATGCTAGTTAAGATCAGATATATTCTCGGGATTTTTTTTTTACTGGCGATGTCAATCTATCACAATATCCTGTAAAGCAAAGAAGCAGCAACAAGCAAAAAGATACTGAATGAGAATGTTGCTGAAAACCACTGTGTTATCTTAAAAGTGTCAAGTTAGTATTGCAGTCCACAAAAATATTATATAATAAATTCTGCATTTTATTTCCTTGTGAGGAAGGGGTTACTTTATTGTGACTTATATATATTTGGGCAAATTTCTCCATGGTCAAGGCAGCAATACTGGTTTACAACATTCATACTATTACATTCCTGTTTGCCTTTATATACCATGCATTTCATGTATTCCATATTGACCTTCAATCAGCATAACCTATCTTAAAATGCCATACACTAGAACTGTAAGAGGTAGGTTTTGGGGACAGCAAATCTAAATACTGGAAACAAGCAATTTCTTCCAGCAAAACTAGCAAAAATAATACTGGAAGATAATACTTAAATAATTTTAGAGAAAGCACCTTCTATTAAAATATACGATCATTACTGCAGCAAAGGATACTATCCTAAGATTGTATGTTTGGGAGGCCAAAATCAAACTAAAATGTGTTTGAAGTGTCTTAGTTAACATGAAATAAAAGAAAAAAGTGACATTATTTTTAAATAGAAATCCAATTTTGCTGTAAGTTCACCAACCCTGAAAGGGTTAAGGTGGTAAATTATAACTCTTTATTCAGGGCTGTTCCAAGATAGTGAATGTAGAAGTTGTTGCCTAGGACAACAAAATATTTAGTGATGATTTATTTTATCTGTTTTTGTATGAGATCTTGTGGTCTGTGCAGAGAGGTTATTTTCAAGCTTGCTTGAAGGAAGTAAGGGCTTGGCATTATTTTTTGCTCTTGTTCTCGTGTGAAAGGAGATATCATTATGAAACTTGAAATATGAAAATTCTTATCAAACAATAAGATTTTAGAAAGATGATAAGATAAGGCAAATTTATTGGTTGTCTGCATGATGCAAGAACCTACTAGGACAATTCAGAGACCTCAGCCTCTCTTGACTTAGGCAGATTGCCTTAATAAAAAAACTATCTTGCATTATAACTGAATCATTTGTGCTACCTAGTGTGTTATAGGACAAGAAAATGATCCTGCAGGTGGAACACAATAGGTGCTAAAATTGCTCAGCTTTTATTATTAGTGCTTAAAATTGCTGTCAGTCATCACTTGATTGTAATTTGTTTTGAAGAGAGTGTGGGGCAGAGGGAAGGGAAAAGAAGAGAGAGAAGAAAAAAAAATATCTTTAAGAATTCTAGCCTAGCAGCAAAGATATACCTCAGAAAAGAGGTAAAAGTCATTGTTAAAAACTATGTCACTTTGATGTGAATAAAACTATGTAGGAAAACATATAGGAAAGATGAAATATTAAAAGAAATCTATAAATTTCAATAGCTGGTTTTACTGATCAAATATGGGTGGCTTATTATCACTTTTTAATCAGATTTTTTTTCTTGTAGATAAAACACAAGGAACTATAAATATAGCATCAGGGAAATTATTTTAAAGTATTTATATAATCTTTTTTATTTAAATAATCTGTAGTGAAAAATGACACAAGATGGATTATAAAAGAATCATTATGCCAAAAAAAATAAACACAGTGAAAATATCCACAATGCAATTTTTTTTCTCTTTCTTTTCCCATATTGTACTGTAAATGGTATTGGATTGGAAATTCCCATATTTGAACTGAAGGAAGGTTTTTTTTTTTTTTTTTTTTTTTCTCATTCTTCCCATGGTTCTGAGTGCTGCTATCATCCATGGTAGAAGTAGGAAGAGGCAAACAGTGGATAGCTTGAAGAAATTGCCATGGCTTACATTGCCTCCTCATATTTTAGAAGTTAGAGGGTAGTCAAATATGATAGTGGATTTAAAAAGTATTTTATGCTACTATCAGGAACAGAAAACAACTTGCATGTCAAAAGATCAAGAGATCATGCTACGTGCAAAAAGTTACCTAAAGTAATTGTATGTAAGAGTTAAAACTACAAAGTTAGGATATTGACAAATGGATAAGATGTTGAGTATAAAGAGCTTACAGTGAGATTTCTAGAAACAGACAACAATACTATAACTAACAACAATTTCTAAATGATCGATAATGTCCACACACATTTAGGAACTAGATGACTGATGGGGCTGCTATCAGTATGCAAAGCAAAAGGAATCTGATTGCATAAACAAATCATTTGCAAAGGCAACATCCAATGGAACAAACTGACTCTGCAATTGCATTTTCTCAGTATTTCATCCTCACAAAGAAAGCAAAAACATACATTATTAAAACCCTTTTGAAACCTATGTGGTAGCTATACTATATGGGGAAAAATACTATTTGTATAATATTTCCTAACTTTTTTTTTGCACATGAACTTACTGATCCTGTTTCAAGGGCAAACAGAGATATTGAGACAGCTATCCTTTGCATTTATATTGAGACAGTTCACACAATTTAATGTAGTCTCATTTGTGGAATCATCCTGCTAATGTAAGCACAACTGAAGAAATCCACATACATGGCTTAGCTCATATAATGCATCATGACAAAAGCCATTGAATTCCAGATCCATCTTTTGAATATGTTATTTTAATATCATGCTTGAAATACATAAGCAGCTATTTTATTGTCAAGAAACTGCTTAGCATTTGTTCTCTTACTTGTACTAATTAAGATAATTTTGGAAACAGATGAGCTGCAGAATTTGAATGGATATTGAAAGTTTCCTACATATTTTTCCAGACTAATACACTTTCCATTTCAAAACTTTATTTAATTAATATATAAATCAGCTCAAATGTAGTAAGAAAGACTATCTTAATGCACTCTAGAGACTTACCTAAGAAGTGAGAAGACCCTAAGTTCAGTTTGTCTGCTCAATAACTTGGAAGACATCCACTAAAACTTTACAGGATAGAAATACGTATTCCTCAGTACAATGACCACATTTATTTTGCACGATGTCAGAGAGATTCTCAAGCGTTCTGCGCTAGCTAGAACCTTTGAAATACAAAGCTTGTGATTTTGCACCTATACATCAGTATGGTTATATGGTTATGTCTAATGGCATCAGCATTTCACATATGGTATCATATCAACTTTCTGGAGAACTCTATTTTCAATTATATTCTTTCCCATATAAACCAGTGTGTGTTCACATGTATACATACACATATGTAGACATGTGTGGACACATATTAATATTTTTTAATATTTATTTTTAGTTATTTTCAATAATAAAATCCTTCAAAACCAGAGATCCCACAGTCTAACTGCTAATGCAGGCCTACCATCTCAAAGGGTTTTCTCAGAATCAAAATTGCTGGAGCCAGTGAAAAAGTTACTACAGAAAGAGCTATGGGCATCTCTATCAGGCAGAACTGAATGGTCTAGGAGCCTCCTCAGTTCCTTTCAGTGACTTGAAATCCTGCCTGAGATTCTGTGGTAGAGAAGAAATTGTAGATCTGTAATAGCAAGATCTGAGAATATGTTACTGAGGTGTAATCTGTCAGTCTCCTTCAAAAACTGCCTCTGCAGATTGGCACACTTGGCAAAATAAAAAACAAGAGAACAACAACTATGGACTAATTTGTCAAAGAGAGTCTGAAGGACAGCCCTCCTAAGAAAAAAAGCATCTGCTCAAGCTAAGGAAAATTAAGCTGTCGACTGAGGTCTGTATAAAACCCATGAATTTGGTGTGCATTTTCTATGCAAGTATCTGCTTTGCTGGAGTACATGGGGAAGGCTGCTAAGTGAGACACTGACCTGGTCAAGGAACCTGAATGCAGAACACAGCCTACTTTCAAGTTCTTGAAACAGAGACAGTGAATGAAAGAGAGAAGTGTGTAAAATGAAGCACAGCATAGCAAAGATTAATACAGAATGAACCAAAGAATAAACTTAATGATATACTAGCAATGGCGTGTAACCTCTTCCTTAAAACCTTCATGTGATCTGAGGGCTAGAAGGTGACAACATTTATGTCACTTTTTGAAAAGTGTTTCATAGGAGATTCCTAGGTCTTGTATGGCTGTTTCAGAGAAAATAGAGGAAATTTAATGAAGCATACTAATAACGGACACAAGGGTATACAGACCTGTGAAGTGTCAATGTGACTGCTGTAAAGGTATCTCATATATCAAAATCCTGTTGGAGTTCTTTGAAACAGTCAGAAAGAATATAGATAACATTAATCCAGTGGATGTCTTTTTTTTAAATTTGATTTCCAAAGTCTTTTGGCAAAGTAAGTCACTCATTAAAGGCTTAAAAAAAAGAAAGGAAGTATTCATGGCATGAAGCCATAAGCAAAGATTCTTTCATGGATATACAGCTGGATAAAAAACAGGAAAATATAAGGGAAAATGACCAGTTTTTACAGAAGATGACTAGTGAAAATAACAGATTCTTACAGGAGTCTCGTGAATTTCTGGAGAGATCTCTACATAGGCCTTTGTGACTCAAATATTTATAAATTTCATAGAAAAGAAGACAAGCAGTAAGATCACAAAATTTAACCATGTTAATAAGTCATTTAGGGTACGAAAGACAAGGACCAGTTGTTAAGAACTGGCTCAATGCAGGAAGTTGCTGAGGTGAAAATGATTAATGACTAGAAGGATGCTATACAAATATGTCATCATATCCTTGTCCTTTCACATAGCCTTCCCTGGACGTTTGTTTAAGGGTGTTGTCACGGAGAGCACGGTGCCTCTGTTCTACTTCGATATGGTCATTTTAATGCCCTTTTTCCTCTGCAGTACAAAACCTAGCAGGCTCCAGCAGGAGCACATAGCAGGTAGGAGACTTAAACAAAAATAAAATCACTTTTTCATCCTGAATTTAATTAATTTAAACAATATTGCGCAAGTTGCAAGGCATTTAGTTATAAAGTAATGGAAGGTAGACCACTGTTAGTTACTGCACCTCTCAGGTACCTTTGATCTGACCCTGAACACCAATCACTATATTCTAATATAACTACGAATGCAATCACAAATTCTCACAAAATCAGGATGAGGACCAATTCCCCAAAAGCTCAAAGTCTGAGCAATAGCTGAATTTAAGAAACCATTTGGTAAATGTTAATTTCTAAGAAGATTAAAAACTGAGTTATCCATGTGAAAGATGGATGTATGAAAAGAGAAGAGTCTCAAAATGCAGAATAAACTAATTGAGAAGAAATGTAAACCAGGCCACTTACACGTAACCCTCCTCCAAGAGTACAGCTATCTGTGACTCAAGGCCTACTTTAAATTCAGCACAACTCATAACTATGGCTCAGACTTCTGAGAAAGTTGTGAGGGTGTGAAAAGGAGCTGTGAGAGAGCACACAGGCTGCAAGCAGGCAGAGTGAGACTGGTGAGACGGGAAACCGGCACCTCGAGTATTCAAGAAGAAGAATGCACACATAAAAAGACATAAAATTCTCAGAAAAACAAAACAAAACAAAACAAAACAGAACACAGCAACATCGTAGAGCAGTCTTTTCCAGGGAGCTAATGGAGACCAACCCTTCCCTATCTGACTGGAAACTACTACTTGCCCAACAGACTGAGTGATTCCCTGGAGAGAAGAAGCAGTAATTACCTGCTCTGTACTGTGTGTATTAATAAATACTTGCTTTATACTTTTAGATTGTTTATATCTTGCTTGAAGAGTTTCTTTGCTAAAAGATCCTTGAACAAAGTGACTCTCCGAGGGGGAGGGTTACATAAGTAATACAGAACGAGAGACAAGAATAATATGATTAGTCATGTAGAAAAACGCTTGTACTTTAATTTTTTTTTTCTTCAGCGGATCAAACAGATTTCAGGAAAATTCCACATATCTACTGCATTGAGTAAATGATATCTGAATCTTGGTACAGAATTTAGTGTCTCTTATGCACCTAGAAATCTGGGAGAGACAATCAGAAGTGCTGGAAAAGCACTGGGAAAAGGCATTCTCAGGATTTATAATCTGAGTATAGAACAATTAGAAAAATGCTTTCTAAGAACTACATACATGATAAATTAATAAAGGAAAAGGATTTGGAAGAGCTCTCCAGCTAATCAGCAAACAAATTAGCGAAATGAAATTTCAATTCCAAAGTTTGTTTTTGAAAAAGGACTGAGAAAGGAGGTGGCAGCTTGCAACAAATAACATTTTTAATGCCCTTTCTTATTCAATGCCTTTAATTAATCAATGCTTGATTGCTGTTGAAGAAACATCTTATATACATGTATATGGAAGAAGAAAGAAAGGAAGGAAGGAAGGAAGGAAGGAAGGAAGGAAGGAAGGAAGGAAGGAAGGAAGGAAGGAAGGAAGGAAGGAAGGAAGAAAGGAAGGAAGGAGGGAAGGAAGGAAGGAAGGAAGAAAACATGTAACAGAGTAGGTATTAAGCTGCAACAAGAAGGTACATATTAAATTTATTGCTTTATATCAATAAGGCAGAGAAGCTGAGAGAAGACAAGACACAGGTATCTCAAGCCAATTTCCACTCTGTTATGACTGGAATCACCCAGATAGTAACTTCCAGAGATGGTAAAACAGTGCTGGAAATAATGTAGAAGCTGTTCTTTCTAGAAAGATCACAAGATTCAAAACTCTGATCATTCCAGGGGCCTCTGGGAGTAAGGGATAACTCACATAAATGTACAAAAACTAATCTTCCTACCAGCTCTGCATGTTAACAGGGAGACAGAAACTCCTCTAGGATGCAATCCAGATAATTAGCCATAATTTAACCATCTTGACTCATCCTTTGGATGCTCTTCTCTCTTTCCACCCTGTATAGCTTATAAAGGGATTTTAGGGAACCTAGCTTCATTCAGCTGCAGGGAGCCTTTCAGAATATGCTATCTTCTTTCTGCATTCCAAAAACTGAACCATTTGCTTAAAAAACTTAATTTAATAGAATTATGCAATGAAAAAGAAGAAAAGTGTCTTAGCATCACAGAGAAAAGTTCGGAGGCATGTTATTAGAAGTAAAATTCATAATAGCTCATTAGATGCCATTCTGATAAAGGATGACCCCACTGACCTATTGAGTACAGTTTTCAACACTGCCTCCCACAAAATCCTCACAGATAAGCTGATAAAGTGCAGGCCAGACAAGTGGTAAGTGAGGTGGACTGACAACCAGCTCAGAGGGTTGTGATCAGCAGCACCATGTCCAGCTGGAGGTCAGTCACTAGTGATGCACCCCAGGGACTGTTACTGGGGCCAATACTACTTAACATCTTCATTAATGACCTGTATTAATTACCTGGAGTGCACCCTCTGCAAGTTCACGGATGGTATAAAACTGGGAATAGTGGCTGCTGCTCCAGGTGGTTGCACTGCTATTCGGATGGTCCTTGACAGGTTTGAGAGATGGGCAGAGAGGGACCTCATGGATTTCAACAAGGGCAAATGAAGAGTCCTGCACACAGAGACAAATAACTCCATGCACCAGTTATGGTTGGTGAACATCTTGGGATCAGCTCTGAAGAAGGAACTGGGCGTCAAGGTTGGAAAACCAAATGAACATGGGCCAGCAATACGCCTTTGTGGCAAAGAAGGCCAGTGCTATCTTGGACTGCATTAAGAACATTGCCAGCAGGTCAATGGAGGTGATCCTTTCCCTCTACTTAGCTTTAGTGAGACCACACATAGAGTGCTGGGATCTGGAGTCCATTTCTCCCCAGTACGAGAGAGACATGGAACCACTGGAGAGAGTCCATCAGAGGGCCACAAAAATGACTAAGAGACTGGGGCAACTCTCATATGAGGAGAAGCTGACACTACTGAGGCCATTTGACATGGAGAAGACAAGGCTCAGGAGGAGAAATTACCCGTGTATATCTGACGGGAGGATGTCGAGAGGGCCAGACTCTTCTCAGTGCTGCCCCTTGCTCCTTGAACCCTTGAAACTGAAACATAGGAATCTGAACATAAGAAAACACTTCTTTACCGTCATGGTCATTGGACACTAGAACAGGCTACCCAAAGAGATTGTGCAGTTTTTACCCTTACAAACACTCAAAATCTGACTGGGCATGCTGGGCTACGAGCTCCAGGTGACCCTGCTTGAGCAGAGAGGTTGGAATAGATGATCTCCAGAGGTTCCTACTAACCTCAACTATTCTGCGTTTCTGTTTTTCTATGATTCTAGGATATTTGTCCCCTATAGTCTACCCTATTTTTGTTGCCAATATAGGTGTAAGAAAATATCTAAGACCTCATGAAATTGATCCACAGGCATATAAGAAGATGGTCCGAAAAAGAAGATAATACATCTAAAGATAATGATAATAAAAAATCAGTTCTTGAAAGAAAAAAAAAACTTGTAAAGAAGGGCTTGTGAGAGCCAAATCCTTTCTTCTCTCTCCTGCCATTTACATTATGCTAGTTAACCTAATAAAATGTATTATGTCTACCTTCACACGTGTTGCTACTCTCTAAAAGCCACAGATGGTTTCCCAGTATATAATGGAAATGAGCACCAAAACTAAGAATGTCTTTTATGGCACACTCAGTAGCTGAAACTGTTTAAACTTATGGCTAAAATGAAAACACTATCAAATCTGTAGCTCTTGATATATTTTTACTGAGTAATTGAACCAGGTTGAAATGACAGGTTGAAAAAACAGGTTTTGCTCCATTTGCAACTAAAGCATCAGGAATCGCCAAACCAAGGATACTCTTAGTTCCTTTCAGGAACGCAGGTCTGTTTTTTTTCTGTCATTTTTCAAGTGCCTGGATTCTGACCTTCTCAAGACAGAACCCATAATTTCAGAGTTAGCGGCTTTGACCTTTATAGATTACTCTATGAAAACTTTCTGTAATAAGCTCTTGCTTGCCATGGCCTGAACAGGAGCTGGAACCTTTAAAATTGATTTTGAACAGCAGGCATGCTGGTCAGAAATAAGAATCTTGTTCTGCCAGACTGCATATTTTCTCAAGCCTTTTTCTTGTCCATTTCTGAGAGATTCCTATCAACTGTAAAATGCTAATGCTTATCTAAGCTACGGATTTCCTTAGTGAACACTATCTTATTATGATTAGCTGCTACAGACTGGCGAGAAATGATAGGGAAAAAATGAAAGAAATTAAATATATACTGGCTAGAGTAAGAGAAGAATTCTGAGCTTCTCTCATTTACAAAAAATGGATTTGAATGTAGAACTGCACTGGTAACAGTGATCGTGAAAAATGTAAATCAGTATTATACTGGTACATGTATCTCTATAGTTATCTGCATCTATCTAAATACTGTTTAACAGATTCTCCTTGAGACTCATGGCAAAAATGAGTTTTTTTGTTTTGTTTTGTTTTGTTTTCTAGAAATCACAGGTCTTAAATGAAAACATGATATTAATCTTCAAAATTAGAGGAATACCAGCAAACTGGTTTGGTTTATACTACTTTTCCAGAAGTGTATCCCTGTTAACTTCTGTGTAGGTTCTTCTCTTTGCATCATTTTAAGTAAGCTTGGAATGAAGCTGCAAACATTTAATGGGGTTTTAATGATCCACTTGGGGGAGCTAAAGGGTAATTTGTTTCTGAGTTGATTATAGCAAAATATTCAGGATGCAAAATTAATTTATGTGAGGCAATGTGATCAGAGCATTCCAGTTTTTCCAAGTCTGTGCTGGTTGGTAATTTGCATAAGCTTCTGGTGCAAAGGGTCCCCATTTCTTATAAAAATTCTAGCCCCTTTGAAAAAAAAGTCACAATTATAAATAGCCGCTGCCAGGATAGTTATCAATCATATCCTGACACTTTAATTATGTACCTACAACATATCTTTCTCTCGTGCAACAGGCGAAATATATAAAGCAAAGCTTGATCCTTGCTCTTGCCCGTTTTCATGCTAGTTAATATTAATTGTAATGTGATGATGAGAAATTCCAACAAACAACAGGTCACCTACGAAATGCCTCCTTTATGTAAGCCATGATCTTGGGCTTGTGCCAAATATCTGCTTGTGCCACGTACACCTGCTACAGAGCTGGAACACGGCTTTGCACCCTCTTCATGTTCTCCATATTTCTAGCCTGGGGCGCACCAGGAACTGGGAACTGTTCCCTTCTATAAAGTTGCATCAGCTGCTCAATCTTATGCTTGATTGGCCCTGGCTACTGGTAGCCCTTTGAAGGTTGTGGCAGCCAAGCAGAGACGCAATAACTTCTGTACCAGAAGGAAGAGTAGACTTTTTTTTTGTCTGTGAGAAGTCAAAAAAAGTATGAATTTGGGCATTCTACCATGTAGGGATTGCCCTAAAGGCCAGACAAGATAACAACCTAGACAATTCGAAAAGTTGCAGCAGATCCAAAGACATGACCATTTATCTCCATTTATCTTTTTTTTAAAAAAAAAATGAAAGGTTTTAGACACTTGCAAGAAAATTCAATCGATAAAGCTGTATTGTCAATATACTCTACGTAATAGCAGAAAATTCATCTTATTCCAAGTTATTATGCAGTGTAGTCCATATTAAAGTTTACAGTTGGTCATATTTGGGTAATTATATTTAACTGACTCATATAAAATAAAATTCCAACCAAAAATGAGTGATAATTAAAATATTTTAGACCTTTAATATAACTTCTTGACTGTTTCTAAATTTTCTTTTTTATTTTATGTTTAATGTAGCCAGATTATATGGAAAAGAATAAATTGTGTCTTTATAGCAAGTACTACTTTTACACAATTTAAAATCTAAGACTTAACATTTTGCAGCTAAGAACTACAAAAATATATTTAAAATGTCATTCAGAAACCTGAAGGCAGGCACAGTCATGATGATTAACTAACAAGCTAAGACAATAGCAAAGCTAATGGAAGCAGAAGTTACAGTGAGCCTAGGCATAGGTATAAAAGCTGTAATCATTAACAGTACTTGCTGTAATCATTAACAGCACCTGATCACAGTATTTCTAATGCAATTTCTATTGTGCTTCCTCTTTGGTATGTAATGACATGTGCTACAATACATTTGAGAGGAATTTTTGCCATAAATTGATCAACTTACATTAATTAATTCAATCTCCCAGATTTTTTTTACGAGGTCCATCGATGTATAGCCATTAATTAGAAAGGATTTGGTATAGTCACCCAGTTCAATGGAATCCAGCCACTCAGCTACAGAGGCAGGGTTGTAGCCATCATGACCAACCTGCTTCATCTGTAAAACAAGAATGAGCAAGAATTACTGGTTATACTCATTATACATCTTTCAGAACAGCAATTAATTTTGTTATTCTCTTTGGGTCAGAGTTATCTCATTCTTTGACCAACATTATTTTAATGATTAGAACATGAAGAAAGATTTTTGTGAGAAAAAGCGCTAATTAAACTTAGTTTCCCATGGATCTTTGTCTCGTGGGTGCTTTCCTGGTAAACCAGAGTACATTAAAACTGTAGCGTGAGCTCACTTATTAGACATTAGAAAATCCATGTGTGAGACAGGGCAAAAGTGGATGTTAACAATATCCTAACTGTGCAAAAATAAGTCAGATTTGCACGTAGGGTTTTATAAAAGGGGAAGAACTTAGACTGAAGAATGGATCCTTTGATATCGAAATCCAAATGAATCATATTTCCTTGATTACATTATTCCTAATCTATCTCTTCTATGGGGTTATCTGATGTTCTATAAAGGTTGAAGTTACACTGTACTTCTTCCCCCAGAAGAGAATTAAAATGGTCTCTCTCCTTTAACGTCTCACCTTTCACCTGGAAGTTTAATATTGTTTAGATTGCTCTCCATCTGTAAAGTTGATTGAGACTTGGCAATAGATCCAGATATTATTGGAAACAAATTGACAGAACAATGAAGAGAGAAGCATCACAAACATTCTTATACCAACACAGGCATGCAAAGCATAATAATATAAATCTTGTTTTTGTAGCAAACTAGGAAACTCCACTCCCATTTCGTTTTTCTGAATTCTGCTAAGCTACTAAGAAGTAAAGAGCTGAATTTCTCTTTCACAATTGCCTCTCAGTGACACAAGTAAAAATTTTCAAGCTAGCTATAAAGCTAAAAATGTAGAAAGCCTCTACATGTGCAGCTATTTGTGACAAAATGGTTTTATGACTTTTAAAGTAATATGCAGTAGTGGTAAAAGAAAGCAGACAAAGTTATGTAAGATCCTCAGTGTTCCACAATATTACATACATTACGTTTTTGTATAGAAATGTAACTACTGCTAACTCGATAACATACTCAAGTGGTAAATTTCTAAGAAGATATATAGGTTTAGAAGGTCTTATATTTTGCATAGAATCTGCAGCATGTGAAAGAGTAATACTGTGCAAGGTGCAAGCCAGTTTCCCATTTTTGCCTTCTTATATATCTTCCTGCTTTCTGAGCAAAAAGGAATTGCGACAGAAACACAGAGCTTAGAGCTTAAGTTTGAAGTGAGTGACAAAGTAATTTAGAGAGAATTCTGATCTTAAAATCTTGTCTGAACCAATTTATTCCTTACAGTTTATTTCAAATGTGTTTTGAATTCAAAACATAAAACGGAAGTCTGCATTTGAAAGACAAAGTAACGTTCATAAAAAGATATAGCACTATCTGCCCAAATGCAAAAAAGCTGACATGTCATCATCAAGATCTTATTTTGGTGCATATCAGAGGGGGCACAGGAACCAGACACATTGCATAATGGACCTGAGAGTTTACTCTTTGGGCTTTTGTTGCAGATGCTGGTCATGAAATATTAATGGAAATATTTAAATGATGCATTGTCTTAAATTGTAAAAGAGTGACTAGAGAATTCACATAATGAAGAAGGGGACTTTGAGCCCCAGGCCACTTCTTTAACAAAGGAGTCATATCAGAAAATGAGAGTTAATGTATAGGAATTGAGTTATGACAGTATTGTAATGAATTCTTGGCATTTAGAATTTAGATTTAGAACAGAAGCCCTGGATGTCAAAATTGTGGCACATTCTTCTTTCATAGTCAGTCAGGCTTATTTCAAATTTCAGATTTACAGTAGTCTGTGTAGCTGGACAGAAAAGCTGAGAACCCTGGTAGCTGTGATTCCAAAGCAGCTTATTTTGAGAGCTGATTTCAAACAAGATGTGCTGAAACACTTGAAAAGAAAGGACTTGATAAACAGAAGAAGAAAAATCTAGTAAGACATGAAGCAGATGCACAGGGCCCACAGGGAACACATGGCTTTTGAAAGTTGTAAGGTATTTTTGTTTCCTTTCTCTAACGAAGCAAAGGGAAATACACTTTTCAAAGTATCCAGATGGGGAACGTTATGCAAATTATTTCTTTTGTTTATTCCCATTTATTCTTTAATTAATCTTGATTTTTAACATGATTTTTCTTTTGGTCTGCTGAGTGAGAAATTTAATGTGGATAGGGCCAAAATATTGATAACCTATCCGTCTCTATGAAGAGCAAACAAAACATGGGAAGTCTCTGAATTCTCAAATCCTGCCAGCAGCCTCAGTCTCAGTCTGAAAGCTTGTTAAAACAGAGATCTTTCCTATCACGGTGTCTTGCCAAGGGCTGCAGGCAAACAAATACAGAAGGAAAAATTAAATAAACAAAAGGCTGAGAACAGCTGAAATGTATGTGACAATTCTACTCTTGAAATTGGTGCCAGCAGATAAAAATTTTCACTGGGTCGCTCAAAATCCTAAAGGAAGGGTTGAGTATACAGTAGCCTCTAAGAAGCTTTAGCATACAATATATTCTTCAGGTCCTGAAAGCACCAATATGCTCTCTAAGCTCTTCCCCCTTGCTGATCCCAAAGATGTAGCTATTGGTATTCAAGGCTGAGTCCTGGAAGGTGCAGCTGTGTAACCTCAGACTTTAGTGAGAAGGAGATGTGTGTTGGGGCTCCCCAGCTCAGCTCAGGACTGAAGCTCGGGTCCTAGTCCTTGAACCTTGCTGGAGGTCTGCTTGATCCAGACCCACTGACTGGGTCAAGGGCCCAGCTCCAGGGCAACCCTGCCTCAGCCCTGTGGACAAGCCTGGCTGTCACCAGGCTGTGACTGACCATAGGCACTGCCACCTACCAGTGCTGCTCTGCTCTCTCATGGTGTCCTCAGGAGCTGCACTGTGTTGGGGCCAGCATGGCCCAGCTGGCCCTGTTACTACCCCAGCTCCCAACCTAGCTTCCCTGGCGGAGCAGCTGGATCAAGCTGCTCCTGAAAGATAATGTCAGAACTAGAATATTTGCTGGAATTTTCAGCAGAAAAGCAGTATTTTGCTTTGTCATGAAGCAGCTTCCCCCTTCTGGTCCTTATTCTTGTCTAAGGTCAAGGTCCTTGGACTATTTGTGCTCTTCTATAGTTTGTTTGCAGTTACTGGAGCAGGAGGTTAGACTCTGCCTGCAGATTATTTAAACCCTGTAGGTTTCTTTGCTGCTGATATTTGTTGGGTGATTTATCTTGGATAAAAATAATCCTGTTTATTGACTGTATTTCCATTCAATCATTTCAGACCAGCTATAATACATGAACCAGTGGTGTCAAAACATCTAACCAAATATGTGCATTTTGTTTGACTCTGTAGTATAAAATCCTGTAAGCATCAAGGCATTACTGTTGCAAATATAACCTTGCAGAATCTAACTGATCATAAACAGGGGAAGTACTGTTCTTCTGCACACACTGCTACTGGTTCATTAGGTTGTTATCTTTAAATAATAGCATCAGTGCTAGCTGTTTCATTACTGATGATTGTGGCATGCTGACTATGGAAAGGCCAGGAGTAAAGCTGATAGCATTCAGAAGTGATAGAGAAAAAGAAGTGACTGTGGAACCTCTTCTGCTCTTCCCGTGACTGCAAGGGCTGTGCTTGCTGGTTTTGCTACACTGCACTGGCCAACCCTCAGGGGAATGTTTATGTCATTAGTCATTTTGATTTTTGGTTCCTGCATAATGCTGGATGTCCTCTTATCAGGTGTGTTCTCTAGGGTTGGGGAGCAGGGAATCTGAGCCACAGGCTGTCCATAGCCCTGCGTGAGGCTGCCTTGGTCTCTCTGCATAGCTTTGAATCTTTGCATGTTGGGCAGCTGCAGAGGACATGGCCACAAGGCACTGTGCCAGCAGAGCTGTACTGGGACTGAAGACATCCAGCTGACAACATTGCAGGGCACAATGTGTCAACTACTATCCTAAACTATCCTACAACTGATAAGCTATCCTAAAGCTGAAAGGGCAGGGACTCTCTCTGAACAGTCTTTTGGCCAAAGGTATAGGCACAGGGGAGATTAATCATTTCTCTTACTAGATGAAAAGCCGGGGGGATAGCACAAAAGCTCTTAACACACTGGAGGAGGAAGAGGAGGACATTGAGAAAGGTTTCTGGGTGAGAGGATGCTTTTCCGTGCTGCAGGACCTAGCCCGCCAGCTCCTTAGCTCCTGACTCCTTAGCTCGCTTCAAGTCTTACTCTTCCTCCCTGCCCAAGACACAGACCTCATTAGCCTTCCCTTCCTCTCACTACTTCCTAGAATCTTCAGCTGGAAACTTTTCTTTGTGAAATGACCTGCACAGCTTTCAGACGACACTGGAAACAGCAGTTACAGCCACACCTTAGCAGTCCAGAAAGGTCACAAGACGCTTAGAGAATTACACAAAACATAGACAGAGAAAACGTCGATCCAGAATGGGTGGAATGAGCACTACTGAGGCTGACTGGGTGCAACAAGTAGACCTCAGAG
>NW_010586107.1:215446-231750 GCF_000705375.1 Tinamus guttatus
GCACATCCATTCCTTCTTAATCTTCCCATTACATTTGCAACTGTAAAAAACCTTCACTGTTAACCACATTAATCCTTGTCTTACTCTAGCTGCCCTTGGATGCTCTTTGTGCTCATGCTCTTCATCACCAGAAGTGTAGCAGCAGGACAAAAGCACCATCCTTGGTGCTCTGATAAAGTCCACAGAACACAGACAGCTGTGCATGCAGAGGCTGGAGAAGCTGGTCATCATTATTCTGGTCTTTATAAAAAGACCTAACTCCATCCCTGTAGGAGCTGTGAAAGGCAGCCTACAGTTTGGAAAGCATTACAAATGTTTTCTTCTATGCTGTCATACAGTCTGCTATTTTGCAAACAGAAAGCAAAAAGTATATTCTATGTCACTGTTAAACTGGCTGTTTGTACCATTTCTGGCCCTGTGGTCTCATATCCAGTGATGCAGAGGATGTGTAGCATTTCCCACGAGACAGGCAATAGCCAGATATTGCTAACACTATTCCTAATCCTCGAGCAGGTGCCAGTATTCCCTCTGGATCCTCTTCTAAACTTATGGACCCTATTTGCCCAAGCTGTTTCTGGCATTCTGCTAATATAGGTATCATGAATCCTTCTAATGAAGCCAGACAGTATGTTCATAAAAATATCTTAGTGAGTACAAGGTGTGGGGCAACTGGGTCCTTGTGGACAGGTTTCAGATGGGATTGCAGATTCCATCATTGGCTCTTACAGAGTTCAGGAGTTCACATAAAGGTGAAGGCTTGGAGCAAAGGAGTGCCAGTAAAGATTCCCAGAAAGTAATTGTCCATATCTTCTTTCTGAGTAGGGAATCCAAGTCAGATCATGTTGTCTATGTGTAGAGGCATAGAAAGATGATACTGCTCCCCCTCATTGCTTGACTTATGATTAACCTCAGGTGGGCAGCAATAAAGGCAATAAAGACTCAGTCACCCAGAAATAAGAAGGTATAAAAGAAGCAGAAACAGAAATAAGGCTCGTTATGCCGGCAATGGTGTCAGGACCAGTGACATGCTACTACTGCCTACATGAGACAGATAAATTCTACAGTCATAGGGGCACAGTTAAGAAAGAAAAGTTTTGTGGAACTGCTTTCATCAGACAACTTTGAAGCATATGCATGGAAGGGACATCTGGTCTTTGGGATCAGACAAAAGCTAATTTGAAATAAACCTCCTGACCTACAGTGTGAATGCATCTAATTGCCTTGTTCTACTCCTCCATTCCCTGTTTTGCTACTTTACCTGCTAACGTAGATTATGCTTTTGTGTTTCATAGCTGAAAAACTTAGTTAGTCTTGTGTTCTGCTGGATTCTGATGCTTGTTTCTGATCATAAAGGTCAAAGGTTTGATGTGCAGTGTAATGAGGAGGTGAGTGACCTTCTTCTAAACTACCGAAGTAAAAGCCTTGAGGCATTTGAAGGAGGAAAAACAGCAAGGTAGAAAGCAATTCCCTTGAATCATGTTTTTCTCATCTTCAATTCCACCAGAACCAAGGATCCATACCCAGAAAAGGTGATGAATATTGTGATATCTTCACATCACCTCCTAGTTAGGTTGCTGTCCCTAGCAATGAAAGTTGTAATGATGTACCTGTTAGCTGTGCTGAATGGTCAAGAATTAAACATCAGAACTGAAAATAGGTAGCTTATTAAGCTCTAGGAGCTTGACAAGCTTGAGCTTGTTAAGCTCAAGCAATAGCTATATAGTGATAGCAAACGTTTTTATCCTCTGCTACTTACACAGCGTAGTTAATTTGCACATACACAGTAGCTCTGTTTTCCTAAAAGCCAGATTTACTGTGCTTGCACAGACAATGGTGTTCCTTGAAAAATAGATCCAGCACTCCTTGGAAACACAGCTTTACTGTTCATGTAACATAGCTCACAAAGAACACGTGCTCATTCCCTGCTCTTGCCCTGCTTCTTGTTTGGTTCTGCAAAGTACCCAGGAAAGAAGCTGGCTGCCTGCAGGCCCTGCTATAAGTTTCTCAGACATGCTCTGTGTCTGAGACCTCTTGATGATGTAAGGAACAAGCTGTGCATTATAAGAATAGCTCTGAAGCCAAGAAAAACCTTCTTTCAGCTAACATCTTCCATCTGTCAAATGAATGTGTTCCTGTTATGGACTAGGAAAAGGATCCATACTTATACTGAACATCCAGCAGGAAAACAATCTTTTTTTCTTATCTACGTTGTTAGATAAACTAGGATTTTTTTTTTTTTTCAAAAACATTTTAGGCTCTTAAGAAACCATGGAGAGTCACCTGCGCATAGCTTTTGGTAATCTGAAAGTGCTCCTTAGGTTCTTAGGCATGGCCAAAACATTACACCCTGACTGGTATTATTTATAGCCAGCTAAGAATATCTCATGAACAACTCTTCCATATTCATTTTTCCTCAAGTCCTTGTGCTCTCAGCTTAAGGGGTTTGGTTTGGATATCATCTTTAGCTCCTTACATGTGTCTAAACTTCCTCATGGCAATACATATAAAATCTCTCTCCAAATATTTACTAATTTCATTCTCTTGATGCAAAAAATCCTAAATGTAATATCAAAATTTGCCTAAGAAATTTGCTCTAAAACTAAGGTCATGAGGTCATTTCAAGAATTAACTTCACAAATGGAATTTCTAGTGCAATGTCCTAACCTTCTCTAATAAGCTATAAACGGCTCTCATTAACATGCATGTGAAACTTCAGTAACTTAAATTGCATTAGTGTGAGATGAGAATTTGGGCTACTAGCTTTAGTCCAACAAAACAAAGAATATTACAAAAATGACCTGGATGAAGGCACAGAGGGCTCCCTCAGCAAGTTTGCTGATGATACCAAACGGGGAGGAGTAGCTGATACCCCAGAGGGCTGCGCTGCCATCCAGAGGGACCTGGACAGACTGGACAACTGGGCGGTGAAAAACCTCATGAAGTTCAACAAGGGCAAGTGCAAGGTCCTGCACCTGGGGAGGAATAACCTCATGCATCGGTACAGGGGTGGCCAGCGATAGGACAAGAGGAAACAGCCACAAACTGAAGCACCAAAAGTTCTGCAGGAACTTAAGGAAAGAATTCTTAACACTGAGGGAGACAGAGCACTGGAACAGATGGCCAAGAGAGGTTGTGGAGTCTCCTTCTCTGGAGATCTTCCAAACCCGCTTGGACACAGTCCTGTGCCACGTGCTCTAGGTGACCCTGTGTGTGCAGGGGAGTCGGATCTCTAGAGGTCCCTTCCAATCTTTATGATTCTATGATTCTACAAATGGGAAATCCAATTGAAAGTTACAAAGTAGGTCTGTCTGTCAGAACTATACTGGTTTACCCTCTTATGAAATTATCACTTTAAATACATAATCATTGTGGGAAAATATAATATTTTGCGGAATCTGGATCAAAGTTGTGCTGTTTAAACATTGCTTAAGAAAATATAATGGCTAATTCACCTATATTTGGAAAAATACACCCTTTTTTATTCAAAATTACTACAAACTCTAGAAATCTCCTAAGCATACCACTAGTGTCTGAAATACAGAAATATTACTCTTTAGGAAGCCAGTATTTATGAGTGAGATAAGGCAGTATTTCTTTTCAACCACTATATGCCTGTTGCATTTGCGGTCTGCAGAGGTGAAAATTCATGAGAATAACAAAACAAGTTTGGAAGAACAGTATTTTAAAAACTTAACAATAGATTTGTTGCTTGATTTTTACCATCTCAGCTTATTCAGTAATGCCTGAGTTAAAAAAAAGTATGACAAAAAACTTTAATTGTGAAACTATAAATAATAGTAAAAGCAATATTGCTAACTACTAAAACACAAGGAATTATCAAGTGTTCAATTAAATCAGTAATAGAAAGGAGGTATATTCTCAAAACAAGCTAATTAAAAGAGTTCTTATCTAATAAGACTCAAATTATGATTTTAAATCTTAAAATATTCAAAAGGTATGCAATACTTTTAGTGTATGATGACAGAGCTGAACTTACCAATAAGCTAAAAGATATACAACGTTTCATCGTTCCTTGCAGGGTATGAAAGGTCTCTGAGATTTTCAGCAAGCTGTTGTGAATAACGCAAGGGTGGCTTACATTAAAGCTGCCATAATCCCAATTTGAGGGCACTGTAACTATTCCAACAGCTGTGCCTTCAAAAGAATTGGATTTAGAATAGGAAATTATGTGTTTTTACTATGCAAGCTCTCTTGAGGTGCTGAGTCATTTAAGTGAAGAAATGTGAGCACAGCTTCAGCTTTCAACTGCCTTTGTGTTGGTGTAATATTCTTGCATCAAAGTGACATTAGAAACTTGGTCCTTAAGACTGTTTTTTCTAACTCCACAGGGAAGCCTTTAAAGACTTCTTCACTGTTATTCAGCTCTTGCTTCAAGCCGTTCTGTGTTACTTAATTATCTTTGGTTCAGAAAATGTTGATTCTTCTAGGTAACTGCATAACCAGCTTGCTCTCAGGTGGTTTCAAGAGTATCTCTGGATCTTGATTCTGTCATCCCTTCTCATATTGATTATGTTTTAAAAAGAAGATCTCAGCTGGAGTTCTATGACAGATCCTGGCTTTCAGCATTAGTATACACTCCAAGAGCAGGCCTTACTAACAGGCTTTTCATAAGCACCAATTATTAAATGTAGATATCAATAAAACTGTGATACTTTAAAAAGTGATTCCATACTGTGAGCGATTTAAAAAAAAAAGGAAAAAAGAAATGATTTCTTGAGGAAGCGAGAAAAACCCCAGAAAAAAATATTTAATCACCTAAAATTAAGATTAAAACATCTCATTTCAATCATAGCAATTGCTGAAAAATTAGTAGATTCATAGGTAAACCTTAAGTATTTATTGTAATTCATCAAATACTATTTTAATATACCCTACTATTTGTACCATTTATCTCACTAGTCCAATAAGATATTTGGAACATTACTGCCCTTAGTCATCTTTGGTATACAAACTTTTTCAGTGTACCAACTCATACTGTGCTATATAAAGACTGACTAGCAGAAGCAGATGCAGAAATAGTTTGCCCTTTTCTCTTTCACAAGTGATCTATAAGAACTTACCTAATAGGCTGTGATGCATTCGGAAGCCTCATTCAAAGAAAAGTCCTTTAACTATTTTCACATTCTCCAGCATCATCAAAAGCTGCAAACATTATTCTACACATGCTTCACCCAAACACTAGAGCACTTACACACTTCTTATCAGGCTTTATTCCTGCCTCAGTTGGCAGGAATTGAGGCATAGAGGAACTGAGGTGTTGAGTTACTATCTGCGTCATATGTGGCAGCCTCCTCACCCTTACAGGTGTCTATGTTTTTCCTTTGTTCTCTTTAGAAAGCTTCCCAAAATTAAGTTATAAGTTTTCGTGGGGAGAAACTCTCCAAAACTCTTGGGAGAAACTCTCCAAAATTAAGCTCCTACTCCCAAAATTAAGTTATAAGTTTTCGTGCTAGGTCAACTATCTGTCTTGTTGATCTATTCAGATTTCTGTGTTTTGGAATGTTAGTAGGAGCTTACTGGTAAATTCCGTTATGCAAAACACAAGAATCGTTCCTGTATATGACTGATCTTATAACCTGGAGTCATAGTTAGCACCAAAAATTAATCATAAAAGTGACTGCAAAGTATTCCATTCATTTTGCTGAGAAGCAAAATTCATACACACAGCAATAAATCGAATGTGGCACCTGCAGGAAATCCCCAAATCATACACGAAAGGCACGTATTAGATGTTTTATCCAAGACTTTTAAAAATACTTACATAACGCTTGTTCCAAAGGGCAAAATATTTCCTGGCTTACTTCTATTTAAAGAGAAGCATCTGGGATTTGCTGACAGCCTTCTTTACACATGTACAATGACAGAGTCTATAGTCAGACTGAACAGCCAATAATAACAATAATAAATTATAAGAAAAAATAATTTCAAATTACAGATTTGAATCTCCTTTGGTTTATTTGTCAGCTACATCTGTACAAAGTGGGTCCAATGTAATGATATAACTTTATGTCAAATTTGCATATGTGTAAAAAAACTCCACAAAGACAATAGAGTTTAATCTCCATTCACAAAAAGGGTTTTAAATAATAATAATAAAAAAATAGATGTTAATTCTCTCACTTGGATAGTAACAGAAACTATACCTTTGGGAGAATCTGGATTGCTTGGAGAATTCTCTGTCTGTGTCCAGAGTTAAGTATTCCTATTTCCAATAGATCCTGATCCTCCATTACGTTGCTTCCCTAAAAAAAGAAGGTAAAATAAAAATGAAAAATAACAGATGCTTCAATAGCCTGAAACAAGCCCTTCTGTTGTATTTAAAAAAGAACATTTTGCCTAACGCACAGTAGCTGACAAGAATCATAAATTACTGATGATTGCACTGATTTCCACATTGTATGAAATGTGGAAGGCACTTGAACTCATGGACGATTACTTATGTTTCTGGCAGCACTGCCAGTGGGGAAGACATAGTTCTTGCTCAAATCATATATCAGATGTGAAATCTTCAAACCTTCTTTCATTTGACTGAAACCAAGGACATGGCTATAGAAATACTCATAAATTCTTCATTTTTTCTTTCTCTTCCTACTCCATTGGGCTACACATGATATTCATTTTTCTCCAGGCTGGGAGATACATAACACATAATAGGATCAGCTGAGTGGATGAGGATTACATTATTTAGTACCTTATTAGTAAAAAGCTAAAGAGGCAAAGAGGTCAAGTGGTATCATCAACCCCATACAACTCCCATATCCCTGCATTTAATTGTGCTGTCCTAAATTTACTCTATCATTGCTCTTATCTCCCCACTTGCGGGCCGCTCAAAGAATGCCTAATATACACAGAGCAGAAAAAGACCATCTGTGCAGACTATCAGTCCACAAAATATGCCTCCACAATTCAATCCTCTGTTCTTAGGAGCTGGTAGCAGCAGCAGATGACCTACAGCCACACAAATAAGAGGATAATATAAAACATAAGAGATGAAATAGGCTTTATGTGAGCAAATCCACAAAAACTTCATCTCTACCTTTCCATTTAGCTTGCTGCATCTGATGCAGTAGAGCACTTAAGCAGCAGAGAAATCAGAAGGAGATATGCACATAACAGAACATGTTTAAATGGTTTGTTGGGTCCGGGCCTAGGAATGGATATGAATTCTTTCTGAACATAAAAATCTCCCAGTCCCACTGTAACATGGCTTTCTTTCAGAAGGCACACTGAAATAAGCAATGCTTCATCCTGTTCAGCTGCTAACTCTTCACTCTTTTCAGATGGACTGATTAGTTTACAGATGTACTCTTGAGGACTCTCAAGCACTACTCTGCAGTGTATCCTGCAAAATCTAAGGGAGGTCTTTTTAAGGCAATCATGGAAACTTTACAAAGCTATTACATTTAAAATTATATTTCACAGTAAGTGCTACAAGTCTGCAAATCATATCCTGAAAGAATTTGTGTGTAGCATTCAGAACAGAGGCAGGCAGAGCCTTGCTCTCTAAAGGGAGAATTTGTGCAGCCTTGTAGTTACAAGAGGATCATGTAGTAGAATAGTGCATGCAACACAGTGTTCAAATAGGGATGAGCTGGTGTTAATGCCCCCTTCATCTCCCTGCTAAGCATATACAACATATCATTTCCTCTTTTCTTTCTTGCCCAATTAAATAAACCTACAAGGAACTGTAAATTTCAGGGAGGACCTGGGGAAAAAAAAAATCCTGCATTTTGGGCTGAATTCTCCAGCTGCAAGAAATAGCTACCATAAATGGGTTTAGACAAACCGAGCCAACTGAGATTCTGATCCCAACTAAGGGCTTTATGTTTTCATTCATTTTAACAAATGCACTTATTATTTGTTTGCAGCTATTGCTTTCACTTTGTTTAGCTGATTTTACAGATTTCACCTTTGATCTCTCCATTATGTTTACTAACAGTCATAGTATATTCATCACTGAGCTTCTATGCGTGTCAGCAACCTTGGCATCCACCCTCAAATGTTGTAATTTTAAAGCCAATTCAACAAACAATTAGGCACAGGAAACATCCCATCTTTTTTTTTTTTTTTTTCAAAAAGCTGCTGCTTTTGAGGTAGTATCATTTTGCTAATGCTTTACTACCACTTTTTCCATAAATATTGGCTCATAATTTTGCTTCTTTGAAGATAATATTACATTTTTTCAAGTATGTCAAGGCTACAAAATAAAGCATTTAAAACTCGGGAAGGTCTAGAATTCACGTCGCTTTCTTGTCCCCAGTTGGAGAAGGCAAGAATCTAATCTGTCCATGTTCTGGGGTGTCACAGACTTTCCTACATGTCACCATCAATGTCAAATGTAGCAGCCACTCATGCCTTCTACTAAGCAGACTTAGTACTACCTCCTGCTGTGGAACTACACTAGCTCTTCATCTTTCCATTAGAGCAAACCAGGGAATCATAGAATCATAGAATGCTTAAGGTTGGAAGGGCCCTCTAGAGATCATCTAGTCCAACCCCCTGCACATGCAGGGTCACCTAGAGCACGTGGCACAGGACTGCGTCCAAGCGGGTTTTGAAGATCTCCAGAGAAGGAGACTCCACAACCTCTCTGGGCAGCCTGTTCCAGTGCTCTGTCACCCTCACTGTTAAGAAATTTTTCCTTAAGTTCCTGTGGAACTTTTGGTGCTTCAGTTTGTGGCCGTTACCTCTAGTTCTGTCAGTGGCCACCACTGAAAAGAGACCAGGACCATCCTCTGCACTCCCTTGAGGTACTTATAGACATTGATTAGATCCCCTCTCAGCCTTCTCTTCTCCAGGCTGAACAGGCCCAGCTCCCTCAGCCTCTCCTCACAGGGCAGATGTTCCAGGCCCCTGATCATCCTTGTGGCCCTGCGCTGGACTCTCTCCAGCACTTCATCTACTCAATGTAACTTCTTAACCTAGTACAGTAGAGATAGCAGAAGAAATCTTTGTGTACAAGCCTGTGTGGAGGCAGAAACAGTCTTTCTTGCTCCTTTCTCCCCAGTTTCTGCTCCCATCCTCTGCCAATTCCATTCCGATTCTCGTTTTTACCTGATATCCCTTCCTGCTTCTCCTCTACTGCCTCCCACACTGAGAGCGAGGAAAGCCTCATTTCCTTCTTTTCTGCCATGGCAGAGCAGAGCAAACAGGAGAAACTGTCTCCTTGCTTTCAGCTCCTGTGCAGACATTTATTATAAGTTGGGCCAAATTTAACCTCAATTAACTTTACAGAGGTGACATGGTAAATGTACTTAAAATGAATGTAAACATCAGAATTCTATTTTCTCATCATTTCAGTCTTCAAAGTAGCTTATATTAGCAGAAACGTTCATCAGAAAGAAATTATCCTAGGAGACACCTGGAGCATTTCGGTCCAAAGGTTTAACTTTGATATGCTTACATACAACAGAAAAGAGGATCGTATGACAGAGAATATGGGACAAAAATCACTACTGGGATTATTATGCTATTATATAACAAAAATATAAGAGGCTTTGTGATATTGCAGCTTTCTTAAGTATAAAGGAAAAAGTTTGGAGCAAAACTTCTCAAAATTAAAGAAGAATATATCAAAACTACTTGTACGAGGACAGATTCAATCCTCATTCAATTCAGTTCATTCTGCGGAAATTCTACTCATATTGAGGTTTAAGGAGTAGTCTTACATAAGAATCAGAAAGATGTTGTTTGTGAACCACAATCTGGGAAAGAACTGACTTTCCATGGACTTTGCTGCATATATCTCAATAATCCCATGCTTTTTTCCCACAGAAAGCTAATCTTCTGAATAAAAAGGTAACAATTTTGAACTGAACTCAATTGAGTTCAATATCTGATTCAATTTTGGATTAAATCAGAATCGAACTCAAGATTAGTTAAAAAAAAAAAAGACTTTGAAAGTGGGAGCATGGGGGACATGAAAAAAACAGATTTTTTTTTTCCAAAATCTGAGATAGTGCCTATAAATAAGTTCAGAGCAAAAGCCATGATATACCATGATAAAGAGATTCTAGTGGCATTAATTTGAAATATTCCACATAAAATCACCTCTGGTACTCTCCACCTAAAATTAACTTAGCCTGTGAAGAAAATGATGGGTTAAATCTTTATACCAGATTCCAAATATACCTACCAATGTATTTTTACTCTTATACATTATAAAGAATCTTTAAAAAACAATTTGAAATGTCAGATGTATAGCAACAAAAGTACTACCTTTATTAGAAATAGATTAATTTGAATACATTAAACTGCTTAAAGAACTTCTAAAATCCAGTCAAAGCAAAAGACTCATAAACACATAGACAACTTCATACATCAACAGGGAACAATTTTCAAGATTCTTTAAAAAAGAGATCAAAATTCATTCTATATCCTGTTCAAACAGAAACATTTGAAAATTTGTCCCTGAAAATATTAAAATATGGTGATTAGAAGAACATTTTAGGATGGTAGACGTGAGTGCATAGTTCAAATTCTCACCCCCTTTTGTACCTGCATCTCTAATCTTTCTTCATACCTTATCTCTGCAGAGACCTATGGTAAAAAAATCATATGTCTATTTCTATCATCTATGTAAACTAGAAATAGCAAATGTAAAAGTCTCCAAATAGCTTCTAGATATACCACTAGACTCATCTGAACAGTAAACAACTACAGTTGAAAGAGAGGAGGTGCAGGAAACAAACTACCTGCAGATGCTTTTTGGACTTATTCTTGCTATTCACCTTGGATAATAGACTTAACATTTGATAAAGACTGGGGAGAGGTGTTTTAAGTTTTCCTTCTAACCAAAGCTCTGGGCAAAAAGCAAGCAAACAAACAAAAAACTTAGTGAAGGGTTAAATGCATATGAATCATTTAGTGAAAAGTGAGTAAAAAGTGAATGAAAAATAAGAGAAAGATGGCATTTTTTCTCCACTATAAAAGATTGCTTCATAAGAAATATGAGTGAGTTCTGGCTATAGACTACATGAACTTTTCGACTCTCAACTATATCAGGTGGAAGAGAAAAAAGAATGAATCTGGTACCCACAGCTGTATAGGATGTATAAGAGCTTCTTCTCACCACGGTAAATTCACTTGCTGTGCAGGCATTACCAAGACCAAGTTCAGTGGCAATATAGTGCTGACAGGCTGCAGTGGTGGCTCCGATTGCTTTGGGAGCTCTATACTGGCCATTTCCCTCTCCCAGCCTCCCATGTAGGAGTCTGCTGCACCATCATCAGATTGGACCATGAGAGGCCAGAACAGGTGGGACATAACACTGAGCTGAATCACAGTGAACACACACAAAGGCCTTGTGAGTGTTTGAAGGGCCTTGCAGGTGTACAGCAAATATTCCCAGCAATTTGTATTGCATTGAATCTTATTCCAGCTGCCTGCAGTTGAAACTTTAGGATCAAACTAGGGGGGATAGGAATGGAGGCAACAAGCCTCATACTCAGGTTGCCAGGGTAACTGGAAATGAGACTTTGTGTGGATGGGAAAAAGGAGAATGTACAAGGCAAAACTTAGCTGGGGCATCATTTCCCCCACTCAGGAAGAGGGATGGGAGCAGGGGAGCATGCATGATAAGTAATCAGAAATATGTGACCAGCTGCACCAAAGAAATCTATTCCTTCCCTCTCCCTTGTACTCCAAACACATGTAACAAGAAGGGAATAAAAGGGAGCAGGTCTGACACCAATGGGGATAAGGCAAGTTATGGTGTATCTCCTCCAAAGCTCATTTAAAATAGACCTTTCCTCATCCCATATTGCTTCGCTTCCCACACACCTAATCCTACTCTCATTTCAAAATTAGAATAGTTGAGGTCAGTTTTCAAAGCTACTTGCTGTCTGGGAACAACCATTGAGGATGCCCTGAATAACTAGATCATTTGTTTTTCATCGTCTAAATCATATGCTACAAGTTTTATGAATTTTCATCCCAACATAGCACTTCCACAAAGTAAATAATGAAAGTTGCTTCTTATTAGTTCAAAAATTTCAGGCAATGTGTCACACATTTCATTTCCAAATGAGAACTGGCAAACCACCAGAATTTAGCAGGCTTCAGTGTGAGTTAAAAGGTTGCCTCTCACTAGCATTGCCACAGTTAGCAAGAAAACAAGATCTGTAAGAATGATTACTGAGTGAAATGTTAACTTCTACTTTAAGGCTAAAAAGATTTATCAGATTCCCGAAGGTACTTCAGAAATTGCTATATCACCTACAAACCTGACAAGACTATGTTAGAAAAAGCTCCTGCAGAACTACGAAATTTTAACACTGGGAAAAGGCATTCACTGGCTTTAAAATGGTAGAATGAATGGACTGGGCATGTTGCAAAATAATCATCTGATAACCTTCTAAACTTATTTTGTCTTCAATCTGCCAGTACTGAGTCCATTCTCACTCTTCAGCTTATTGTATTTCTTGTCTCTACATTTAAAACATTCTTACCAATTAAAACAATCGCAAAAACGCCAAACAGAAGATTTGAAGAAAATTTTCCATGTTACTGTCATTTCCTAGGAAAGTAATAATAAATTACTATCATACTATCAACTAAAGAAAGAAGCCATTTCACTCATAGGTTGGAAAGCAACATTGGAAAGCAACACAAAGCAGCTAAGGTATACAAGCACTCAGGGAATCTGGCACCTCATCTGAAACATTTGCATTAAGACAGAAGGTGACATATGTGGGGGGTCAGTTTAAAAGGACAATGAGTCCCAACAGACTCTGTCCTGCTCTACCTGTGTTTTAAAGATCTGTCTCTAGCTCCTCCTCAGCTCATCCACCAAGAAGCCTGAAGTAACCAGTACCAGCAAGAGTCTTTCAAATATTGATATTCTAATGAATATAGTCACAGATCTTTCACACAACAGTAACAGTTAATTAAAGTGTAGGGATGGTGTCACAGTTGGCCCACTTAATTGCCTACACTGCTGACCTAGCTCTGCCTTATTTAGTCATAACAATTCAATAAAATAATTATTAATACTTACCTAAATTACATTGTCACATCTTGAATGTATATTGTCAGGCTAATTTTGCTTCATTTAAGTAATGAAAATTCCAAAGAGTCTATAGATCACTTGAGATAAATACTAGTTGGCTTGGATGCTAAATTTCTCAAAGGGCCCATTTTAAAATCAATATTACTACAAGCTAATTAACAGATTTGAATTTGCAAGGAACCATTCCTTTTTCCAGTGGAAATGTGTCAGTTTGTGCAAATGAGGGAAAGGGCAAACACTGTATTTTTCAGGCATAACAAAAATGCTCTATATCTGCAATGCTTTTAACATGGAATTCTATTTAACTATAGAGCTAATACCCATATTTTTGTAATAAATATAAAATCTCTGTTCAACTCGGGCAAAGTCTCATAGAGAACATGTGCGTGTTTCAACCCAATTTTCTGTCTGTCAAGAATTTCCTTCCTGACCTTTTTCTAAAAAGTGATCCAAGCAAATCAGCCTGGAGAGTGAAAAATGCAGGGTCAAAGACTTAAAACTTTAGACTGTAAAATTCTGGACAGGATGCACATCTTTAGAATAGCTAATTCACCTTCAAGTTCTGTGACATAGCAACAAGGAAAAGAAGGATAAGTACATTAGTGCACTTATCCCCTAAAGTCAAAATGTGGTCTTGGGAGCCCTTGTTTAGTTTCTCCCTAGCTAACTTCCATTTACACCTTCATTTTTTTTACCTTTTAGGTGAAAACAGATTGAGCAGCTTGGAAACTACGTCAAACCTTGCGTTAGAGTGAATCTAGAAACTAGGCTCTCCTCCACTTTGGTATCCGGAGAGCTTGATTTGGGAGGAATTTGCAGGGCCTGCCTAAGGGCAGAACCAGAGGAGCATGACATGAATTGAAAACTGCTCTTTTTTAAAAAAAAAAATGTGACTGAAGGAGAAAGAACTGTTTCGTCTTTCTTTCTCTTACCACAATCCAGTCATCAGAGGATTCACTTAGAAGGTGAGAGACCAGATTCACATCCCTTTCTCAAACTCAGAGTTTTGATTTCCCAAAAAGAGAACAAGCTATGCAAGAACTGATAGGGAAGAACGTTCTGAGATTAGGAAGGCGCCCTTCGCAAAGTCTGTTGAAACTAAATAACTGTGCAATTAAGTTAAAAGCTAGAAAACCTAGAAAGAAACATTAGCCAGAGAATATTTTCCTGTAGCCTAGTGACAGCAGAGTGTGGTAAGTCAACCTTCTAGTGCTGTTGAAAAAATGTGCCTGGTTTATATCCAGTGACTGCCACACACAGAAAGTAGACAGAAACCTTAAACTCCAGACCATTACTTTGAAATGAGCATCCTAATTTATAAGCTATAGAGTCATACTTTTAGTGCAGCATGTATTTTGAAAGAAAATAGTGGGCCAGCTGTCAACATCCAAAGGGACAACGTGGATGTTGAGTTCCAAGGAGCTCAACTATATGGCAAATCCAGCCCCTGGATGGTGTCTGATGCAGGGCTGCAGGAGGGATACAAAACTTTCAGATACAACTCCTTCGGAATATCTTACTGGCTTCCCCTGCTTCATGTTGAAAACACTGTTTTAAAATGCCTTTACCTTCCTCCTGTTTCATGCAGGGTATTTTGTGACTAATTCAAATGGAGGGATCCCAATCCCAGAGTCAGAAATTTAAAAATCAAGTGCATCATTGCTCATCATAGGTGCGCTTCTTTACATTTTTAATGTAGTCTTAAGTGTCTGACTTTGGACTCTACTCTGCGGCACTGCAAAATGCAGCCACTGCCTAAGTTTCAGGTGCTGAAGTCCTTTTCTGCATCTAGATGCCAGTAACTGGAGGCTATTAGCTTAATATACTCATTTGTTTAGCCTTTTGTTACATGACACATCTTTCACAAATGAAATAATGAAATGTTTTCTTTGTATCCCTTTATGTTAAGACCCATTTTAATTCATTTTTGAACATTTTGTTTGTCAAGACAGACAGAATAAGGTATTGACTCCTCTTGTAGGCAAAAGAGATTTCCTGTTACATGTGATTTTGCCATACAAGCTGTTATAATTTATTTTCATAGTGTGTACAAAGATGTCACAATCCAAGGTCCTGAAGACCACGAGGCAAAAATGGAGTCTCCATTCTCCTCAAGAGCTTTCTAAAAATGTAAGAACATTTGATTAAGGGTTGACAATTTTCTTTTCTTTCTTTGCTTGCTCTTGTAATTCATTTCACAGGGGAAGTGGGCTGTGTTTTTTTCTGATCCTTTCCAATTCAGCAGCTGGGTGGCTCACTTTGCAGGCCCACTCTTGTTCCCATGGCAACCAGGAGATTGCTGTAACACGATCCCATGTGCTGTATGTCAATATACAGCACTATTGTTCTCTGATAATAATTGGGCAAATGTGTTTCCATATTTTGAGAAGAGGAGATTAATCATTGTCCAAATGGATGGCGATCTCCCATGTCAAGCTTGGGCATACACAGGCTAGCAGCGTGTTAGGAATTGTGGTACATCACATGTGGAGACTTCGTGAATGATGGATTTGTGCCACGTAAGGTATTTTCAGTACTGACCAGACGCTGTGCTTCCAAAACATGCTGCAAAACCAACATTTTAGCTCTCAAGAATCATGAGTGTGGCTATCCTGGGTGCAATAAAAGATCTTGCTAACTCACTGGCAAGCTGTCTCTCTCAGTGATCAGTGCTGAATGCCCAGAATAGCAAAATACATATTAAAAAAAATAGTCTTAGGTAGTTTCTTTTTCTCTTAACAATGGCATAATTTAACATTAAGCATATGGATATTTAGTCAGACCAGATAAATTGCAGGCAGACCCAAACTTATGAAGTACCAACCTGCCATAGAGTTGGACTGATGTACAAGGCTCAGTTGCTCTCCAGCACTTGGAGCAAGCTGCTTTTTCAGCTCGTTTCTGTGCTGCAGGAAATCTTTCTATCACTGCAAAACTTATTTCTTGTGTGTTTCAGAGAGGGCAGGAGCCCTGGCCTAGCTTTCTTCCAAATGAACTTTGAGATGATATATTCTGCAAGCATCAAAGTAAAAGTAGTTTCTACAGAAAAGGCATTATGATGATATGTCCAGACTTGTACAGTGCATGAAAGAAAGGACTTTTTTTTTTTCTGTGAAAGGTATTTTTCACTGACTGCCCTGTACCAATCCCTAAAATACTTGAGCAAGGAGAAACTGAGCTATGATTCCAAGGAATGGGGGAAAACCCTTCCACTTCTAAATCTGCTGAAAGTTGAAGTTAGAAGCATAGAATGCTTAAGGTTCGAAGGGACCTC
>NW_010586107.1:232014-269687 GCF_000705375.1 Tinamus guttatus
TCCCCTCTCAGCCTTCTCTTCTCCAGGCTGAACAGGCCCAGCTCCCTCAGTCTTTCCTCGTAGGGCCCATGTTCCAGGCCCCTGATCATCCTTGTAGCCCTGCGCTGGACTCTCTCCAGTAGTTCCACATCCCTCTTGTACTGTGGAGCCCAGCACTGGACACAGTAGGCCAAATGTGGCCTCACATCTGATGGGGCTGAGTAGAGGGGCAGGATCACCTCCCTTGACCTGCTGGAGATGCTCTTCTTAATGTACCCCAGGATCCCATTGGTCTTCTTGGCCACGAGGGCACACTGCTGCCTCATGGTCAACTTGTCCACCATGACACCCAGGTCCTTCTCTGCAGAGCTGCTCTGCAGAACATCAGTCCCCAGCCTATGCTGATGCATAGTTGTCCCTCCCCAGGTGCAGGACCTTGCACTTGCCGTTGTTGAATTTCATGAGGTTTCTCATCGCCCAGTTGTCCAGCCTGTCCAGGTCCCTCTGGATGGCAGCACAGACCTGTGGGATATCAGCTACTCCTCTCAGTTTCACATCATCAGCAAACTTTGTCCCTTCATCCAGGTCATTGAATAAATTGAACAGGACTGGGCTGAGGACTGACCCCTGGGGGGACACCACTAGCTACAGGCCTCCAACTAGCCTCTGCACCGCTGATCACCAACCTCTGGGCGCTGCCATGCAGCCAGTTCTCAATGCACCTCACCGTCCACTCATCTAACTCACACTTCTGGAGCTTGCACAAGAGGATGCTGTGAAGTTCTCAATTTCAGATTTGGAAAATAGCTGTGTAGCCAGTCATAAGCAAGCAGTGCATTCTGGAGCCATCTATTAGTGACTGCATTTCTTATTATTTCTTTGTTAATCCATGACAAGACATGTTGCATTATGTTAACCAGTATCACTTCAAGCAGTACCATCTAGCTGTGTCACCAATAATATAGTAACTTTTACCTAGGACCTATAACAAACTGTGTAGCTATTGTTTGGATTAATACATTAATTATTTCAGTCACCGAATGAGTTTGCTTCCAATCTTTCTTTAAAAAAATAACGCTTATAATTCTGAAATGTAAAAACAAGAAACAGACAGGCAAATACAAAATTAGATTTGTGGTTGTGCGAGTACCCAGGAGTGTAAACTCTCCCTTTTCTATTCCCTTCTGCCCTTCATATGTATTTTTTCTCCTTGCATTACTTATTCCCAGTATACATATATATCAATTACTATAGCTTTTCTTTATGTTCACTTTACTCCTTTTATTTACACATTTTCCACTCCTTTACAAACATTCTACTATTGTTTATCAGAGATACAGTACAAAAGCAATAATTAGTGCAATGACCATAATTCTGTCTTCTACCCATATCTGAGAAGCTGGAAATTACAAATTTCCAGTGATTAGTCACTGAACATAACATTTTCATACCAAACTATAAATTATTTATGTATATATAATGGTAGACATAATCTTTTATAATCAGCAAATGCAAGAAAAAAGCTGTCCAATTCAAGAATTATGTTCTCAGTAATCAAACTATGCATTCCATTAACCTATATCCACCCAAACCTACTATTAGATACAAAACTGAATTACATATACTAGTTGGTCTTATACACACAGTAGCATCATGATAAGTCCCTTTGAAGTCTTCCTCCTGCCAAGCAAATGGTGTTTAGTTTCAAGAATCTTTTACAGAAAGGGAAGCTTATGCTGTTATTTATTTATGCCCCATAGACTAAAAATATGAGGAAACATACTCGATATTAATGAGGGGACAGCCCAATATATTCTTAGGGTATTATTACCTATGTGCAGGCTGATCCAGTCCTGGAATATTACAGAAGAGTTCTACAACCCTGCTACACTGCTGATTTTCCAAGTATGCACATTGGCACATCACCTACTGTTAAAATGAGACAGTCTAAGATTCTGATACTTCATTTCCTTCACTCATAGGGAAACCTTAATGCAAAGTCAGTCTCACTGGCACCATCCTTCACAGTGCTACTCTACTGAGCTTTTCCATCAAACCCTTTCCTACAGAAGGGTACTAAGTTTGACAATTAACCTTTAGGGATTTCTATCCAAATTCAAGCAGGTTTCTTTAGTGACATTTTGCAGATTTCTTTTGGAGCAAGTTTTCTTCTATTTTAGCTTTTCTTTGCAATAAAGAGGTGTTCGTAATAGTTGTGATGAGCACTTTTAAGACTCACTGGCCTTTTCTGCCTGTAATATCAGGTTCAAAAGAGATCAGTGATATCAACTGATCAGGTAATACAAGCATGTGCTCTAGATTTAACAGCACAAAATTATGGAAGACAATGTAATTTCACTTGATGTATTTTCTACATTTCAGTACACTTTCTAAAAAGAGAAGGTTACTACTATGAATATAAAGGACAAAAGAAAGAACCACTCATCCCCACCACACAGTAAAGGAATGTTGCAAAGTCACAGGGCTACAAATATCAGAATGAAGACTGATCAACACTGACTTACCCCTGCTTCCACATAGAATAAATATGATATTATACATACTGTGTAATTTTATTTTTGAATACTTCACAAATTCCATCCAGAATGATGGATAGAACATATGAAATAAGATAGCTGTCATTTCTTTTTTTATCCTTTTTCATTCTCTGTGTGGGTCCATGCCTTATATATAGCTTGCCATTGAAAGCCTCACCAGAAAAAAAAATGACTCACTTTCTTGTCACTTTTTTTTTTCCATTTATTGAAATAGTACTTGGACAGTTATGAAGGAATAATTAAAATAATTTATAATAGTCCTGCAAGGCAAGGTGGTATTTTTTATACCCAGTATACAGATAAAGATCTAAAAGAGGTGTGTTTTTTTAAAAAAAATGATCTATTGCCTCTCAATCTTATGTTTATATGTAGTGATTGCTCTCTTTTAGCATAGTGAGTACTAAGCTCTTATCTTCACAGAATGTTACCTATTCAAAGGAGAATCATGGTTAAATTCAGTTTTATTGGTGAACACTGACACTTCCATACTTACTTCTGGCCTTACTGCTTCTTCCCTTGAATATGAATGTCAAAGAGTTTTCAATACAACTCTGTCAAGAAAAGTTGTCTCAATTTGTACCTAATTGTCCAGGTAACCCAGAAGCCCGAGAAACTATGAAAAGTAGAAATATCTGAATAATATGATACTGGAAAAAAAAATGTAGAACATGTCCAGCTTTCTGCAAGGAGTCCTTTTAAGGACTGCTGAACGTACAAGCTCTTATTCAACATCAGTTCTATTGGGCCAGAGCTGTCAACTGAAGAGTGATAAAAATGTCTCTGTGAAGCCAATGCAGTTGAATGCTCCTCTGCCTGTTTACACATTTAAAAGCTTTCAAAGATTTGTCAGTCAAATCTTATTTTCAGGACTTTAACTCAGTAAAATAACTTAAGTGTGAAGAAGTCTTCCTCCTTTCTATTTCTCTAGCCTTCCTTCCTTCCTTCCTTCGAAAACATTCCTGATCCATTTTGTTTGGGTCCTAGAAACATTGGTAAGTAGTACATGAAATACTTGTTTTGTTTTCACAGACTATTTTTACCTGGAATCCCATAATTTTCACTGAATTTATTCAGAACTTTAATGAAGTTACTAAATGAGATTCCTCGGGTGATATGACTCAAGTGATCTCAGACTCCAGACTGAGAAACTGGCTTACGATTACAATTAGAAACCAGCACTTTCCAAGGCCAGTGAGTTAACTGACCACAAATAGCTTTTAATATTCATATATTTCTATTCCAGGATCCTCAGAGCAGCGATATGAGATGGATAATGAAGGTTACATAAAAATGTTTTCCCCAAAGCCAAATCATAGACTGACCCCAGAACAGACCTACGGTCCTACGCATTCTCCACAGACTACTCTTGTACCACATCCAGCAGGAAGGTTTTCCTTTATTCTTCTAATGAATTGCCATTTATTATTGTTCATGAATAAAAGGAATCATATTAAGCAAATACATAAATATATGAAGCAAAGTGCTATGATAGATGCAGTTAGAGACAGAGAAAAATAAAATCATGCAAACAGGGACAATAGAATTTGCTGACAAAAGGACTCATACTGCAGGGAATCAACGATTTGTTTGCATCTGAGTTCTTTGGCATAACTGTCTACTCTTGTTGCATAAAGTTATTTTTCTTGGCAGAAAGTGAAGGTCTACTATATCTGAAGGCAATGAAACAAGTAGTTAAGAAAATTAGAACAACAAGAAATAAACAGTTCATGGACAGAATAGACACATTTCCAAATTCCAAGAGAGCTGGCAAATGAAGTAACTTGTATTGTCAATTCATAATTCCTTTCTGGCAACAAGAAAGATGCCTAGGGAGTTCAGAGAAGCTAACAGAACTATAATATTCATGCTATATTTAAAAATGGATCAAGGCTAAAAACCAACTCAGTATTGTGCAATCTTTTATCCTAATGTGGCATAGCAGCAAAGAACTATTATTTCCTCAGAAAAGCCATCTTAAAGAAGTGAGCTTTCTATGTGATTAAAATGGGGCTGTTTGAGGAAGTATTGAAAAAACTGTTAAACAGTGTGCTTACTGAAGAATAGAAATGATCAATAACTCAAGAAATTGTCAGAGCTGTAACCCACTGCTCAGGTATTTTTTAGACTGATTTATAACATTTCAGTGACTTAGATATAGACTTTTTCCCTCCCTTTATTATGCACAGAAGCAAATTTTTAACCAGTTCGTGGCTGTTAACTAGATATTCAAAGAAAATACTCTTCGGGATTTACACTAAAAAGGTTATCTATTTGATAGGCATTTATCTAGGATGTTTGTACTCATGCTATTTCAAAACTTGCATCTTAGTAGTCTTTGAATCAAAAAATGGTTAAAAGATCATTATCGATTCAGAGGCTTTTCAAGCAACTATAAAGCAAGTGTGATGCATCTAGCAAATTTGGCCCATTGGTGTTGCCATTAATAATGCTAAATGACTCAGTTTACTGTATAAAATAATACTAATAAAATTCTGAAAGATGTGATTTCAAGTAAGTCATGGTTTGTATGTACAACAATTTTGTTTACCATCAGTTTCAGGATAAAACAGTCTAAAACAAATGCAGCTTATAGTTGCTCAGAGATTTTATCAGATCTGCATGGTAACTGGAGAATAATGAAGGATGGCAAATATATAGAAAGCTGTATGTCAGATAGAGAATAAAATGTGTGAAATATTTCAGGTGGTGTTTTAAAAACTGCAAAGTTAAATTATTTGGAGAATAAAGTAGCATTTGTACTATTTGTTTTCTTGAAATTATATTTTCATGAGGAGTGGACTAAGAACAAGAGCAGACAACAGATGTGAATTTGTTTGATCTGGTGTTCATGATGAATACAGGTTTGCTGTTAATTCAAGCAATTATGCTTATGTGGCATAAAATCACATATAGATCAGGCAATGTGTTTTACCCCCACTGGGATATTACCTTACTTTTTTTTTTACCCATTGAAAGTCAACAGGATCAAATCCTAAGAACTGAAAGTGTGTTTAAACTCATGCAGAACACTCAGAACAAAAAATTTTAGAGGTGACCTCCAATGCAGAGTGTTCACTGTCTGAAAAATCATGACAAAAGTTTTTCTAGCTGAATACATTATTTTTTGTTGTCTGAAACAAATTATCTTCTCAAGGGCTGTCCTTTTATCTTATCTAGCTCTTCATTTCCCAATTTTAAAATGCAAATGTTGCTTTGAGAAACTAGGAGAATATTTGGATGTATAAATCCTTCAGAGTGATAACATAATCCAGTGTTCCAGACGAAGAATGCTAGATAACTGTAAATCACTGCAGAATTAGATGAGAAGGCATTAACCATTGGGCTTAGGTTGCAAAATCATTAAGTAATGTAAGACCAGAAACATTCAAAACAAGTTTTATTTTTAACAGATAGCTCTTTGAAATGTGTGCTCGTGCATACTCAAATGTCAGTGCACCGAATGAAGGAGGCGTCTTCAGTGAGCAAATATCAGTGGAAAATGCTGTAATCATATGACATATGAATGAGAGGAGTAAACTGTGAAGCTGCACATGTACTGCACTTCCAGTTTGTTTCTGAACTCTTTGAAAATTTCACCTTGTTGCTCTTTCTGTGTGTGTGTGAACAGGCAGAACGGGGAACCCTTCATACAGGCTTCACTGGCCTCATTTCTTTTGTCAGTAAAAAGGCCAAGACTGATGCCAGAGACTTAGTTCCTCCAAAATGCATGAGCATAAGGTAGAGGAAAGGGAGAAAAAAGATGTTTCCAATGTGTTGGAAAACTGAGGATCTCTAAATTGAAGTATGGAAACTTTGGCGTGCCTAGTAAATGTAGATGGAGTCAGGCAATATCTCTACCAGCAATGCCTTACCTGTGGGGCAATTCTGGTATTCCAGAAAAGGCTTTTAAAAGTTGGTTGTACTAATACTAGCAAAATCGTAAGTGGTCTCCCTGGTTGAAATTTTAATTATTTTTGTTGGAAGGAAAACTTCTCATCTACTTGATGAAGGACACACTGCCTTGTACAATGTAATGTTTCTTTACTGGTTCCCAATAAATATTTTGTTCTCCTCCCAACTGCACAATTGCTCCATTTTTCCTTCTTCTCTTCTCATTACACCTCATTGCCATATTCTAGTCATTTCCCCATTTTCTCCTCACCAGACTCAGTACTGATGACAGTAACTATTGCTGATAACATCACCATCAATTTGCTGCTTGAATAAAGCATTCACTGTATCAATGAAAGGTTGGAGACAAACAGGTCAGGAAGTTGGTAAACTACACTCAGTATGAATCCTGTGATCTAGAATACATATTTGTACTATATGTATTTTATTTGCATGTTATTATTACTTTACTAATTCATTCATTCAACAAGAATTCTCAGAGACTATCAGTGAAGGATCAGGTACTCCCATTTCAGTTTTCTTAACAATATCACATAACTCAGACCATTTATTTAATTTAGTTAACTAAGTATTGTTTTGTCTGCTTGCAGTATAAGCTTTCTCTCTCTATTACTCTAATATCTTATATTTGCATGTTATTATTACTTTACTAATTCATTCATTCAACAAGAATTCTCAGAGACTATCAGTGAAGGATCAGGTACTCCCATTTCAGTTTTCTTAACAATATCACATAACTCAGACCATTTATTTAATTTAGTTAACTAAGTATTGTTTTGTCTGCTTGCAGTATAAGCTTTCTCTCTCTATTACTCTAATATCTTAGTGGTCTTCACTAACACTCACTGTATTTCACTAATTTTTGTACTTGGTCCTTTATACTAAAATGACTCTTCATATGAGTTCTAGTAGTGGGCATAATGTTTTTAATGTTCCTTTTAGCTACAGCACATTTATAAAATTTAATTCACTTTACTATGCCATTTTATCTAATTTTTTGCATAGTGTATTTTACTTATTTGCCTAACCTCTTGTGGTTTATCCTCTTTATTTTAAATACAGTTTCTGAGTGCTTTAATTTGCATAAATACCTGTAACTACCTGAACTTTTCTTACATCACCTAACCTTCTTTTATAAAGGATGGTGTGTTCAAGAATCTTGTATTTATTTTCATCTAGTAGCCATTTTTATTTCTGTTCGTACTCATTAATCTTTCCCTGATAACTCCTTTGGTATCCTAAAATGCAATTATCTGTAATCAAGCTCCTCTGTACTGCTGTCTCCTTCAAACATTTTTTAAATATAGTCAGGGAAATTTGTCACTGTTTGAGATTAATTTACCTATTGGTCCACATTCCTATCTTATTAGGCAATATTGTTCTCAAACACCAATCCACAAAACTGTGTATTTTGTTCCTTTATAATTTCTTGTTTTGTACAATTTCTTGTTGTATGAAGAGGTATCTCTACGTGAACTAAGTTAGAATAAGCTATAATGTTCATTTATATACAGGCCTCTGGTTTCAGGTCTGTTATCATCTCACATTGCAGAGAGATTTCCTTTATTTATCTGTGATACAAATATAACTATAAACTGACTGTCCTTTAAATCTCCATTTTTTTACGCTTTATGTTGTCCCTCAGACTTCCCTTCTCCCCTACCTTTTAGACTTTATGCTACTTCAAAGATTTTTCATTGTTGTGAAAGATGTTTTCCATGTCTTTCCTAAGTTATGAAGAATAGCATTATAGACATCATTCTATTTACAAACATTTTCAATTCTTGGAGTTTTGCTATTGTCAAAATCAGATGGGAGGTTTTGACCTTAAATAAATACATAGGAAGAGTCTTGCTTTGGCATGATATCTGTTATTTTCAGAATTATTGAAAGCCATGCTTTATTATAACATATTTAGAGTTTTCATCTGCTTTATCAAGCTAATTTTAACACGAAACAAGACTTAAACATATATAATATATAAACTTGTATTCGAGGCCAATAGCAAATTCCTTATAGAATAGTCTTTTTAGGTTTTATGAGTGTTTGCACAGTGCCTGTACCTGCACCAGATGTGCCTTTAGCTCAAGTATAACAATGATATATTGTTAAATGATATTATTGTCAAAACAGATGGGACCAACTTCAGCCTTCAGGTGCCATACCCACACAGATATGTACCATGAAATAATTTCACTTGTATCGAAATGTTTTGAAGAGCTATATTTTATATAGTTTTTATTTATTAGAAATTCTTTGAAAACAGACACACATTAAATACTGAAGAGAAAGAATACTGTACTTGCATTATATTTCTTTGATTTGTAGAATCGGATGCATTCTAATGCAATGACCAGCCTGCATTCTTATTTTAAAAGACTTCAATATGGAAAGGATAACTATACCTATTCACTCAGTTCTCCTAATGGGAAGACATTGGAAAAAGCTTTTAAGAGAGAAAGAGGTGGCAACAAAGTTAATATGTAGCTATTAGGCATGACTTGGGAGGGAGTGTAAGCTATTTTAATTAGGAACTCAGGAAAACATTGTCAAATCTAAATGTTTGAAATAGCCACCATGGAAGAGTTGCTTAATTTTAAAAAAGGAACATTGTGATTGCCTCCCAACTGATTGCGGTGTGAATTTCAAAAGAAATTATTTGTCCTAAAGAATGTTTAACAGAAACTGAAGAGACACTTTCCTGTGTTGAGCAATCATCACTGCCAGAACTTTTACAAAATCCTTTAAATGCAATCCTTTAAGCACAATCAATCAGTAGTCTGTAGTGGCTCTGTTTTTTAAATACAAATGCATACATATATAAAGATACATACATACAGATTTCTACAGTAGCCCATTCTCCTGGGGTACACCAGAAAAAAGCACTGAAAGCTCTCCAGATCTGCACGCAGTTCACATCACATAAGGATGATGAAAAATGGTCTGAGACCACCTCAAGACAGAAAGGCAAGGCAAGTTATTATTTGTATATGTAATATTGAGGAGAGCATTTATAAGGCCTTCTGTCTCTGGACTAACCTGAGGAATACCATGGTTGAACCATTAACTGGAGCATAGGATTGTTTATTGGACCGACTGCTGTTGCAGAGTGACAGGCAGAATCTTTATCTCTGGCACCCACCTGAGCTCAACTTTGCAGCTCTTATAATAGCAAGAAGAATCCCTACTAGGATGAAAAAGAAGATCTTGAAGCCTCAAGGCGGGATGTTCTGAGGAGGTAGAAATTATGCCAGTAACAATACTTATGTTTTCTTTTGGGACGGCAGTAGTTGAATTCTAGTCCAATTAAGACACTTAAACTTTTGTATCTAAATGAGAGCTTAAAGACCTCACTCCTATAATAGAGATCCAGTCAGAACATTCAATGAGGCCTAGAGAGAGATTCAGCTGACCAGCTAAGGTTACTTGAATTTATGCTAAAATAAGCACACTTAACAGTTAGTCAGCTGACCAGCTAAAATGCACTCTGTGACTCTATCAGCTTGAATGACTAGTTCATCTAGTTGCCTCTAAATAAGAATCTAGAGTTGTCTGAGGTGCTGCAGTATACACTGCCTGGATTCCAAGATGAATGTGAAACTCCTGCAGATCCTGTGTCATACATGCCATCCCTATGTAGATGTCCCAAGCATCTCAAGAGGGCAATTTGTGGGCAACTGAATTAAGTCCTTAATATCTACTCACCCTCATGTGATTTTAGATACCTAGTGCACATATAGAAGTCTCTGTTTGAACTTGAACCATGCCCCATTCCATGTTCAACTAACAATTTGGACTAAGGAGACAGTCAAAAAGGGCTACATAAGGTGAATGGCAAAGGAGAATGAGAAGCAAGTACAGTGACAAAGGGCTACTCGGCTCAAGGTGAAGCCATACTGGAACTGAAAAGAGCTCCACGGTCTTAGTGACAAGCATTTTAGATCTACTCTGAATCTTCTGGAGGTTCAAGAGAGGGGAGTGAAACATGTGGTTCTAGGCATGCATTCTAAAAAAATTCACTAAAGAAGCAGAAAGTTTTAAACGAATATCAGAAAGGCTTATTTTCCTTCTACTCCATTCTGCTAAAAAGATGGTTTGCTACACATCACTCAAATCCTCAAATCATTCTTCATCATCTCTGGGACAACTACATGCAGAGAGTGCTCTCTTATAGCTTCCTTACACTTCAGCTGATCAATGAATGCCCTCCTCAGCCACTGCAGTGGCCATTATGGGCCTGGAGGGCCCAGAGTCTGAACACTGGAAGGGTAGATCTGCTCTCTTGAGGAACTGGGGCTTGAAAGCCATTGAAATCACTGAAGACTAGAGCCCTTGCCAGACATCAGCCTGTTTTTCATCAACATGGCTAATTTAAGAAAGGTGTTGTCAGACTGACTCATTCTTTCAAATTTCCTTCTCATGTCCAGATCATCAGTCTCGGCACCAGATATTTGTGGATAGAGACTGTAATGATCTGTGCAGGTACAGAATTGGAAGCAAGGCGGATAGAGAATTTCTTCCAAGTATGTTTCCATATAAAGAAATAAGTTTGTGTCTGTCTGCCACGTAGTTTAAAATCCTCTGTAGATCAAGGACAAGAAGAATTATTGGGTATTCCAAGACAGAAAATCCCAGGAATTAAGCCCAAGAGAAGGCAGAGGTCAGACTAGGTAAGCTCCAGACCCAGTGAAAGGAGGAAGGGAAGAGTGGTAGGAATGTAAGGAATTGGGGGGGAGGGAGATGAAGGCAGGAAGAAAGGAAGGGAGGAAGGAAATAAGGCAGGAAAACTCAAAACGTAATTCAAGAGAGGCTGCTAAAAAGAAGTAAGAAGGTAGTCCTTGTGAGCACAACGAAAGCAAAAGGGAAAAAAAAACATTAAAAAGAGCTTCCTGTCCTTGTGCAGGTAAGTTTCCCAGCGTGAACATAAATGCAGTAAATTATTAGAAGGAAAAGAATTGTGCATGCAACTAAGATATAAGGTGAAAACTCAAGGGATTCATTACCTAGACAATCACAGTGTGATGTGGAACAACAGTTAAGACTCACATCAACTGCATAAACATCAGGACTCTAGAGCCATGTGAGATGCCCTGTGGTATCCCACCAGGCCTCCAGGTGCCAATTAAGAAGGGCCTGTGTATCTAACTGGTCCTTAGTAATATCTGCCAATCTGTCAGGACCTTCCAGATTCCTGACAGTATCTTAAATAGTACTAGATGCCTATATTTAGGCAAGTGAACTGATCTATTAGATGTTACTTTTACATCTAGCACCTGTTGATCTCAAATGATTCAACCGTTTTAAATTCCAGTCTGCAGTCACCCTATGCCTCAGTTTCCCAATAGCAAAAAGGAGACAACTTTTATAAATATTATAAATATTTAGTTCCTCAAGTAACGTAACCCATTCAAGGCCTTAGAGGGGTCAGCTGCATGCATGTAAGTTAACAGCAGGGGAAAAATAGTCTAGAGTCAAATGTCTGTTAAGGTTATTGCTTGTTACTAGTGAAAAGTAATTCGGAATGTCAAAAATGTGTTCAAATATTTCATACTTCCTGTTAACTTTTTTTGGTTACCTGGTCTCTATTTCTCTCATCGTGTTTCACAAGTCTTCATAGTAGAGATTATCATATCATACTGCAATATTAAACAAGTGATACAATTTCAAAATATCTTAAATGATTAGAGCAACCTTAATCAGAACTAGTCCCTGGTGGACAGTCATTTGACTCAACTGCTTTTATTTCTGTGGACCCAGAACAGAGGCTTTGATGAAGTTCCAAAGTTGGAGAGAGCTACATGCAAGGTAGTGACCCCATATATTTTTCCATTTTCATGTATATTTCTACCATTCAACTTTTTTTTTTCTCAGCAGATGAAGTTATGTGTGACTACGATTCTGCATAAAGTCTAAAACTTGCACTACAGATATGCACAGGACCTATACGCCAAAAAAAAAATTCATTGGTTCACTAGGTTTCTTCAGTGTTTCTGTCTAGACTAGACTAGACTATATTCTAAAATTTATGACTGATTTAATTGTTCTCCATTATTTGGGAATTAGTTAACTGAAAAATATACTTTGTGAAATTTGCAGTATCATTTGTATCTTCAAATATAGATGTCATTGAATGAAACAGTCACTACCAATTTTTACATGAAGGATATAGCAACTCAGTACATGTCAAATTAAGAAAGCTAATAGTAATTGTGAATATATATATGTGTATATATATACACATATGAATACATAAATATATATTCTAGTGTGATTATAAGCATACATGAGCCAAGTCTTGGGACTGAACCTATCTGGGGCCTACTAAATATATTATACAAGTGTCGTTCCTGTAGTGTACTAACAGTATGTAGAAATTTCATTTGCAAAAATATGCACAAATACTCTGTAAATAAAGGAAGGTGTAGCTAATATTTTTAATGCTATCTTTCAACACATTTTTTGCATCCATATTACAAAGTTCATAGGAAGCAGGCTATTTCTTACTAGAAAGTCCACATATGTTAAGCAACATGAATAAATCTTCCTAAGTCTAAGCACACTTAAGTGCATACCTTTCCTAAATACCCAAGGGAGAATAAGCACAAGGAGTTATTTTTTGTGATCTAATGAATGATAACCATGAAATCCTTTTATCTGAAAAACATTTTAAAACTAGAATGCTAATTCAATTAGTTGATTTTGCTATTGAGAGCTGTCTGAATAGAGTATATTTGCTCTCAGATGTATGTTTTTCCATGGATATTAATTATATCATTGTGATATTCCCTCTCCAGTTCTGAACATCTAGTAAGACCTGTACTACTACATCATACTTAATAGGAGTGTGATGGTTGTTGCTTAGGCAACAGGATGAATAAATGCAGGTCAGAATGTGCTTCTAGAAAAACAAAAGCAGGAATATGGAACAGCATAAAGAACAAACACACTGAACTGATTTTTACTGCATTAAAAGGCAAGAATTGTTCTATAACTAACCTATTCTCAGCATTTGTTTAATTTAATGAATATGTAAAATATACTTTAATATGTAAGCAATTTTAATAAAGGTAAACCAGTTCTCATAAAGAGGTAACACTGAAGCACGTTTAAGTTTGGAGAAATCTGATTTTTTCTATTAACATACCAGTTCTTTCTTCTCTCATTTCCCTATACACTTTCCCTATATACTTTCTCTTTAATATTTTGGTTAAACATTTTGACAAATACTTTTACATTTTTCAGGAGAGGTTTGCATTGATTTAATGCTAATATATTTTCTAAACTAATTTATAAAGAAATTCCAGTAAAATACTGGAAAGATTCAATTTCTGATGCAAACAATAAACTGATATATATAACAACATGCTAAACTGTGTGAAATTCATAAAAGGATAATTATTAAATTGCTAAGACATTATTGTTTTATTGCTGAATAATTTTGCAGCTTTTTGCTTAATCATTGGGTTTAAGGGTCTAATCTTCCAGTCACATATGCATGTAACCAAAACTAACATTAAGAGTCTTTGGGTGTTTTACCTGTGATATATATTTAAGAAGGAAGTGCTTCAGAAAATCGAGACAAGCAGGGAACATTAGCTCTCACGCAAGCATGCAGGCATAACTTAATCTGCCTGATACCTGAAAAGTTTGATTTGACAGCAGAATCTTCTGCTGAATGTGTGTGTTTATGTAAGCAGAGCAATAAGAGATTTAGGAAATTAGGAGTCTTATGTAAACCCCAGCAGAATGTGGATCAGGCTCCTCTATAGCTAGGGGGTATTTGGAAAGCTTTCCAAGGCAGTTGCTCTAGCTCCTAGGGGCTCATCATTTACCTGAGGTAGGTACACCCCTCTGCATTTCTTATGCCACCTACAGCCTCTTGTGAACAATTTCCTTTGGTAATCTCTTTAAGACTAAATGAACAAGTCCTTATGTAACTAATGCTCCTTTATCTCTATGTATCTATATATACAGAGCTATATAAAAAATCATAGCTGCATTTTGGGAAACTGTGGCTTGAAATATTTCTTAGCTTGCTAGTCTGGCAGTACACACTTGCAGTTTTGTCTGTTTCTTTTTTCAAGAATATTTAAAGGAAAAGATTCTAATAATTTTTATTGATATAAATGAAAGCTCACATGACAAACATGTAAAAACTTCTAAGGTAGAAACGACATAAATTTGTCCCTGAATTTTCTGATCAGTAACCCATGGGCATATTTTGAAGTTGGCAAAATAAATGAAATAGGAAAACCAGGACTCAAATGATGGTTTTATAGTAATAATATTCAAAATAAGTTTCATTTTTGCTTCCTATATACCAGGAGTAAGTTAGGAAAAGTTAGAACTATTCCCAGATATACACAGTTACTAAAAATCTTAAATAAGGAGTATTAATACTTTAAGATCTGACAATTTGTAAAAAATGTGGTGAGGATTTTTTCAAGAGATACACTGAACACTGAAGCAGACAGAAGAGTGATTATATAACAGTCTTGCTTTTTACTGACAATATTCATTTCTATAAGAAGTTTGCATATCTCAAGTCTAAGCCACTTTATATCTCTCGGATATACTGTAAATTCTGAAGTACATAAAATTTTACTTCATTCACATATTCCTGACACATGTTTAGAGTTAAAGCAGGAAATTCAAGCTATTTAAAGGAATGTATTACTTTTCCAAACAGGGCGCGAGTTTCAACAAGTGAACCCCACAGCCTGATTTAAGATGCAAAAACATTTAACTGAGACCTCCAGAACCTCTTATAGAGATAGCATATTTTATTCAGTTACTATTTATCTGTAACTAAAATACCTCTCAATAGAAGGATGGCACTGCATGTTATTTAATTATTATTACAATAGTGTTAATGTCTAAATAAAAGTAAAAACGTGATTTATTGTAGATAGGGGGTTGTACGTCTTTTACATGTTTTAAAATTGCCTCCTGCTGAGCATGGATTAAAAGAATTACGCATTTTTTTCTTTTTCTTTTTCTTTTTTTTTTAACATGAAGATTGGGCAGGGGGAGAGAAAGAACATTTATATTCAGTTTTTCTTTTACCATATTCCTGGCTTGAATATTTTGTAACATGTATAATTTGGAAGTTTATCTTAGGACAGTTTATATATTAATTTAGCTAGACATACAAAAGTGAAACACTAACAGATCTTCTTAGTGCAATGCAGAAGAGCTTTAAGGTTTTTATGATCACAGCAGAGACAGACAAAAAAAAAAAAAGGCAGCTACAGTGTATATACACATCTATGCACATAAGATTTCTTACCATAAATTGTACATTGTCAAATCCATTAGCCAGCAAGTGGTTTTCATACTGAGGTAGCCCAATATTTTCCAGCCATTGTCCCACTGTCTGGACAGGGCATCGGGGTCCTGTAGGAGGGTGAAGAGGGAGGCGTTTAAGCAACGAGTAACCATCCACTGGATAATAGCGGTAGTCCTGGGCTGAGAGGTGGCATTGCCACATCGTGTTCCTGGGAAAGTTGGTATCAAACGAGCCCGCCAGCTTGACAGATTAATGTTTTCGGCAAGCAGAAAAGTCAGATGTAAAACATAGTTTACAGGGCAGTATACAGCAAAAGATCTGATCCTCGCTCTACATTTCTTAGTTGTTAATCTTTACTACAGACCCGTACGTCATACAGTAGGGAAGGAAAAAAAAAAGAAGAAGAAAAAAAAAAACCATATCAAGCTGTCAGCTAAGCTGTTCTCCGTTATATGTGATTGTTGGAATACTCCACAATGAGCAATGCACTGCCAGCAGCAAGAATTCTTTTTATCAAGTACTCCTACACTCATCAGTATGCAGCTCCATGCTCCTTGCTCCCCCTTGCTCGCTCCCCTTCATTACCCAGCCTAGGCTACACCTCGCATTTTCAATAATAGCCATCAGATAAGGCAGATTTTTTTTTTTGTCTGCAAGCTGTAAGCCTGCTGCTGCTGCTTCCTCCTACACACCCATCCAAGCGTCAATCTTGAATGATGAGAGCAGTCAAAACAAATGCAGAAAATAGCAAGATTCAAAAGCAACCTGGAGCACTGAAATCTGAATAGAATCTTCATACCCGTTACGCTTTACATATCTGTTTGTTGTAGATTTTTTACGTTTCACAAGACATTAGAAAATGCAAAACATAAGCCATAGCCTATGGCACAGTTTTCTGTGCATTCCCTTTTTGCTTTTTAATACGGCATTTGCAGCAGTCTGTATTTCTGCTTATGTAATAGTAAAATGCTTTAATGAATCAATAAGGAATACATTTTACAGTTTCGCTCCTGTAGTACTGCAAAAGACACAAACTGCACAACAATTTTAGTCAAATTTGATTATCATCTGCATGATTTCTTCAACTGTAAAATATTATAAGACACAGGAAAACCTTCATGCCAACATGTGAAATGATTCGACTCGAAAAGGTCACCATTTGAAATGAATAATTATTTTTACTAAAAAAAAAAAAGTTTATATCTTTTTGTTACAAAAATAGGAATGATAGTGGATATACTTATAGCATTGCCATGACTTGTAGAGAGGACATATATTTTCCTGCTACAATATTAAAAAAAAAAGAGAGAGAGAAGATGATAAATTTCACATTAAAAGTAAAATTTATTTCCTGCAAAAGTAATTAAATATCTCTAAATATATTTTCCATCAATATTGATTTTTTGAGACTGATTGTCCCAAGATGGAAACATCTGATACCTTTGAGCATCTAATCAAATATACCTCAGAGAGGAATGTTTGCTGAACTTCTTTTTCACAACAGGATCAAGGGTTACAGGACTTGGCAACAAAAATAGTAGATAATGGATATATTTAGAGTATAATTCTAAGATCTCCAGCAGAACTTCACTTATTAAATGCATTAATTACTTTATTTTTCTTATCCATTCTGGATTTCAAGCAATGGCCAGTTTCAAAGAGGAATTTAAATCTACTCATAAGAGAATTGTAGATATCTGTCAAAGGTATAATTTGGGATAAGTGATATTATGACAGCAAGCTGTTTTATAAAAAATACAAACCTACATTCAAATGATTACTTTATAGTAAGAGCTCTTTGCAAGGGAAATGCAGAAGCTTCCTAAGCGCTAGCAGTATGGACTTAAAATTGATCTAGATGTTTTAAATTAACTTTCCACTAAAAGTTGAAACCTATTCAGATAGCCTTTGGGCTAAAAATGGATGACCTTTTATTCTCTGATACTGCTGACTGCAAAAAGAATTCAAAAGAGTATTTTATTATTTTTGTCATTTTGTTTTATTTTCAGACAAGGATGAATGTACTCTGTTATCTGGAAAGTTTGGGAAGAACTGTATGTAGGTTGAACACTTGATTCAAACTGAAGTACATAATGATGTAGAATAATTTTAGGTGACCCATAGAAGCTATTATATGAGGTTGGAAAATTGCACATTGCCATGAGATTTCAGATTAATTCATTTCTTTTTACATAATAATAATAATAATACATAATAATAATAATAATAATAATAATAATAATACATAAAGTAAGAAAAGCCCGTTAGGCATCTAAGGAAAATACTGAAGGCTTATCAAAAGGGGTCAATCTGTAACTGCTGAATGAACTATCAGGAATGTTCTCAAGAATTTAATATGAACAGAGTGTGAATATATGCAACAAATAGTTTTTTTTCATAAGATTGCCATCTCAGACAGATGAACGGACAATTCATTTCTTTTCAGAGAAAGTAGATATTCTAAAATGATTGGAATCTTAGTCTCATAGGGATACAATTGAATTTGTTCTCACCTATCTGTAAATCTTTCCTACTTATCAAAGTTTATTTTATTTTTTTTTCCGTGAATCAATCTGTTTGTATACTGATGGAGCATAATCCTTTCAGGGTTGCATCCAGTCAATAGCTATGCTGCAAGAATTAAAATTGTGCTGATTCTTTTTTTAATTGATTGAGAAATGATGAATTCCTTTGGAAAAGATTCCTGAGTATGTCTTCTGTCTATCCCAATAAGGAGAAAAAAAATGAAACTGGAAAGAAATCTAATGAAAAATAACCCCACTCTTTGAAAGGATTATGTATGACTAAGCCCAATATTTCCCATTCATGCACACACAGTCATGTCTCTGTATCTGTTTGTCCCCCACAAAAATGTTTTGCCTGTAATAAGACACAACCAATAATGGATACACCAGGCTCATGGTCAAAATGCTTCTTCCTTACCTTACTATAAACAGCATAGAGGTTATGCTGCCAGTGAATATATGAGAAGTGTTTGGCTCAATGCCTAGCAACCACTTAAAATTCAAAATTAAACTTTTGAGTGGCTCCATGGACACACATCCTCATGTGGCTCTTGGTGCTATGTCTATCTGATCTCCATGGTCCCAGCACTGACGTTGATAGCACTGCTGGCCCTACAGTTTGTTACCCTCTAACTCTGTCTTCTTCCAGTAACAGTTACATGTGTGACCCCCACCAACACAACACAACATTGTTCACCAAGGGGAGAGAATATAAGGAGGAGCACAGCCATCTTGCAGTCCTGTTCTCATCCCTGGCTCTCTTCTCCTTGCTAGAATATCCTCTTAACTACAAGATCTCCTTGTTTTCCTCCTTTTGCCAAAGGTAGTCATGAGACAAAGGCAAAGGAAGGAGCTGAGCAGCAAAGCCAGGAATGCCAGCATTAGTGCCAAACGTGCTGTTACGGGAGCTTGCAGCCCACTTGATCTCCTTGTTCTGAGCCAGGAAAGGACACTGGTTATACCAGGAGGGCCACTCTGGTATTTTTTTTTTTTTTTTTTGAGCCAGAACAAGTGGGACTTGGAGCAACTGCCGTTGCTGAGAGACCAGAAGGGAGTCTCTTCATTTCACTGAAGATTGTGATTCAGTGCCAGCCCCATTGATGTACTGCTGGAGGCAGTGCCTACTTTGCCTATGTCTAAAGCTGGTGCTGGTAACAAAAAATGTAGTGCAGATTGTGAGAACTGGTCTCACCTCCAACACATTTACATTCCACTGTATGCTTTCCTGTGATTTTTAGAGAACATAAATCCTATGATAATCCTTCTGTGATACCACAATCAAAAAAAGATGTACCTATTCCTGCAAGGAAGAAGTGACGCATAACTCTCTTCAGCAACACAGGGAGAGAAATACTTGGTTCTTTCTTCTCCAAGGCAATAGAAGAAGCACATTCTAGTTATGTCTGCAAGAAAGATGCCATCTGGCATGCTATACAATAATTCCTACAAGATATCTTGTTTCAGTGAGACTCAGAATATCTTTATTGTGGTGTGTGGAATTGACTGCATGTGTGATATCAATGTGCACATGGCCTCAAATATCTTGTAAGGCAGATTTGACCTAGTCACAATAATTAATTTATGGTCCCCTCTATTCTATTAGTTCAGCTGTTATCCCTGTGTATTTTTTCTTCCTTGATGTCTGGAGTGAGGAAAAGAAAGAAATGCAATGATAATAATAATTTACTTGTAGAGAAGGTGCTTCCCAAGTCAACATGAACAGATTATTATAGAATTATATATAATCCATTTCCTTAGTTAGATCATTATCTGCTGAACATTGCTAAATACTTCTGGTATTACAGAATGAAAATTTAGCAGTGATTGACTGAGAGAATTCTGAGTGGAGGCTCTACCACAGTATGAAAGGATAAATCTTTCTGTTGACAGCCAGTTTAGCAGATCTGGTGAAGAAACTGATGCTAGAGTAAGTACTGTAAACTTAGTGTGTTGAATTAAAATCTTTCAGCCTCATTCGATAATAAGTTTGGATATATTATTCTTTTAGCATTTATGGGTTCAGTTGGAGAAGAAACCGATTTCTGGGCATTGAGAGGGAAGTTTTGCTGCAGTAGAGTTTGTGTAACTATGTTCTAAAAAATAAACTAATCTAATGACAAGTATTCCTGGACAAGCAATAAGAATAGCTAGGTACAGGATGTTATCTGAGAAAACCTATGCCTAACATCCAGACAGCAAATATAGTTCAAGAATTTTACTACGGGAGAAGTACAATCGTTTCCCAAAAGGAAAGCATACGAGCTTCTGCTTTATCTTACACGTTTCAATTATATTATTAGGCCTTTCGAATGCTTAGAATTTCAATGATCTTTTTCACAAAATTCTGAAAAATCCACATGCCTTATGTAAAATCCACAACTTCTGATAGCGGATCATGTTAGGTGAGGGAGAATATATTCCTGGAACTACTCTTACGAATGTTATTCATGGCACATACAGAAATAAAACAAAATCAATTGAAACAGACTGAATGTAAATAACATTAATATCTATAATCTAAAGGTTACATTTCATTGCTTACGTATGGCTCAGAATAGGCAAAAATAATTTCCAGAACACAGCCATCATTGACTAGAAAAATCATCCTTGCAATTCTTTTCGGATTTTATGCTAATATTTATAACTATTATAATCGACATTATCACTGCATAAGTACAACAACCTGTGTCTGTAACTATTATAACACATATAAACACACTGTAGACAATGATTCATTTTAGTTGACAAATGATTAGTCAATAGTAGAGTGAACTGCACTTTATGAACCCTGTGGGCCTTTCTAGGAATGTATGTTTCTAACTGCTGATGTATTTACCGAGCAACAGCTCAGTTGAAGTACTCTACTCCATTACAAAACATATATCACTTACAGATACTCCAAAGTTAGGATGTTTTTCATGTTCAGTTGATCACTTTGACAGCTTTGATTTAGCCTCCTTGACCATCCATATTGTTCACTGAATGAGGTGATGAGGCACTGATCTCGTGGGAAAATTGGGAGATCTGTTATTTAGAGCCCCTGGACTAGGACTCAGAGGATTTGGTTCTGTTCAGGCCTCTGTCATTAGCATGATGCTAAGCAACTCTTATATATGGTATAAGATAACATATATCATCATACACCAACGTTGCTTGGGATAATTTTGTCTTTCTAATTTTTTAACTTAAAGTTACACTTGGGGGACTAATTTTATTTGCTTTTAAAGGCAACAGGAAAAGCTGATTACAGTATATCACATCATAACAAATATAACATCAATGGCATTTATGCCCTTGGCTTACAGAACTGCAATACTGCTGAATTACAATAAATTAGTAAAGAACAGATGGATGTTTTGCTGTGAGAAAACAGGATCAGCTGTACTGGATCACACCACAACTCCATCTACCTTCAGCCATTCACTAGCTTCATTCACTGTCTAGTAGTAGATGCCTACAGCAGAGAATATGGTTGGCATACAGTGGTGCTTTCCTAGCATTCTCTCAGCCTCGAGGAATTTTCCGTTCAATGCCTTCTTTAAAGAGAGTTATTATTATTATTATTATTAACAGTCCTTCTTGGATTTTTCTGCTATAGTTTCTTCTAATTTTAGAGGAAGGCTAGAGAGCTTGGTGGTTCGTGTTATGTGCTGGCAGCCAGAATGTTGTTACTGGATTAATTCTCCTCTCTTTCTCTCACTGATCCGTAGGAGATGGAGGAGATGGAGGGAACTCAAGGATGCTGACAGAGGGATAACTGTGGCCTTGTGTTGCACTAAGGGAAGTTACAGTTAAGAAGCCATTAGAATTCAGCTCACTCTTTTCCCTTTCCATGCACACTGAAGGCAAGAGCAATGACCAAGTGACATGAAACCAAATCTTGGTGGAGCCCCACTATACTATGAAATTATTCTACCTAACGTAAATTAGATAAAACAGGATGAAGATAGTTCAGTTACATGACATTTTTTCAGGAATCCTATTACCAGCCAAGGGGTAAATTTATATTATCGCAGATTCACTGAAAATTAATAATCGTTTCTAAAAAATGAGTTCGTTTCTTAAAATAATTTCTGTGCTTGTCTCAGAACTTTTTTCAGGATAATAGTAACACTATAGTCACCAGCTATGAGTAATCATTATCACTGTTTTCACCTAGCAAGAAGAAAATAATTTGAAATTAGACACGACTCCATGACCAATCAAAACACTTCATTTAATAGAGTAAAGACTTAGGATACTGTTAAAATAGTATACTAAACTTACTACCTAGCATTGCTAAAATATTATGCAAAGACAAACACTTTATGCTGTAACTCATCTGTCAATAAAAACAACATATATTATTTCAATTTTGAACAAACCTTTGTATAGCTGTGTACTAAGCAACCCTGGAATAGCAACAAAGCAGAAAGAAATATTTGAAGAAAATGTTCAAAAGACACTGCTCATAGATAAGTTTAAAAGTTAAAGCTAGCTATGAAATACATGGCAGCCATAATTCCATCGATTTGGAAACTGCTGCAAGGCCTTGTGAAAAGCTGTGGAGATATTTTACAGAATGGATTCTAACTGTGGAAATTTGTCTTGTATTTTCTTGTTCCTCCCTGGGTTCAGACGCACCTCTGTTCCAGACACACCAGCTTGTAGAATGATCTATTCCTTGGTATAACTGATCAGGTAAACTCAGCTCTGTTGTTGTCGCTATTCTGCCTCTTCTTCTTAGCTTCATTTTATAATTCCATCTCTATAGCCCTATAAGGTTTGCTTATTTTATCTCCACTGTTACTTATGCTGATGTTATCATCATTTGCTCTTTTGTCACCCTTCATATGCAGCTACAGCCATCTGCTGTTGTTTTGTTTCACATCTGCCTCTTTCCTTTTACATATTTTTCGTTCATTTTCCCTTTCAAGCTTTTTAGCAAAATGGAGTCCTGAATTAGTTTGTGGAAAACTAACGCCATATACCAGCACAGCCTGCGGGGGATGACCTCCTGGGAAGCAGCTCTGTAGGAAGGATCCTGGTGGACAACTGTCCTGTCTGGGCAGACAGCAAGTTGACCATGAGCCAACATATCACATGAACCTTGTGGACAAGAAGGCCAATGGTATCCTTGGTTGCATGCCATCAGTTCGAGGGAGGTTGAAGGAGCTGATGCTGCACTTCTACTCAGTCCCAGTGGGACCACCTCTGCAGTGTCTGTGCCCAGTTCTGGACCCCCAGTACAAGTACATGGAGCTGATGCAGTGAGTCCAGTGAAGGGCTACTGAAATGGTAAAGGGACTGGAGCATCTCTCATATGAGGAAAGGCTGCAAGAGCTGGGACTGGAGCATGGAGAAGAGAAGACTTAGGTGAAATTTTGTCAGTGCCTATAAATATCTGTAGGGAGAATCAAGAAGATGGCCAGACTCTTTTGAGTGGTGCCCAGTGTCAGTACAGGAGGCAACAGACACAAAATGAAAGAAAAGAATTTCTGTCTAAATGTGAGGAAAAGCTGCTTTACTGTGAAGGTGACTGAGTACTGGCACAGGTTGCCCAGAGAGATGGTGGAATCTCCATTCTTGGAGACATTCAGAAGCCATCTGGACAGTATCCTTGGCAAAATGTTCTAGGTGACCCTGCTTGAGCAGCAGGGTTGTACTGGCTGATCTTGAAAGGACCTTTCCAACATGATTTGTTCTGTGATTCTCAGAATAATTTTAATCAGATACAGCTACCACATTTGATTGACATGATAAGACAAATAATGAAAAAAAAAAAAGTAAGTGTTAGGGAACTTCAAATACCAATAGGCCTCACTGGCCCTGACCAGCTCCACCTGGAGCTACTCGCAACAAGGAGACCCCCAGGGTCCAGAAGCCCCATTTCAGCTCAGCCCTGAGCCCTGAACACACCACAGGGTGCATCGGTCTCCAGCCCTCTCTTTGGCCCTGCCTCCTAGATGGACTCTGGACCGACACTCTAGACAGATTTTCTCCTACACAGACCCTTCACACAGATATTACAGCTTTTCTTCAGCCCTTGCCTCCCAGATAGACTTTGGATCCACCTTTCAACCTTGTCTGCAGTCCTGTCTCTGACTCCATCTCTTTTTGCTCCTTGCAGGACTCCCCAACTGGACCCTGGACCCTGTTCATCACTTTGGTGTTTTCAGTGAACCCTATAACCAGCACCTGCCTCTGCCTGGCAAGTTCAGACCTGTGGGTGAGGACACTGCCTGTGCTTGGGCCACCCTTAGCTTCTGGCTTGTCATCTTTAAAGAGAAGCCAGCTGCCTCTGTTCCCTGCCGAAACATCATAATATCAACAGAGATTTGCCTTATTATACAAAAATTCTAAATCTGACATCTTTTATAATATTTACCTCTCACTAATACAGGCTTTGCAATACCAAAAGAAAACTGCAGTAGCTTTCAGTCAATGATAAAGACATAATTTGAGTGGGTGGGCAAGCTGGCACAGCTCAGGCAACTCACTGGACTGTTTGCATATGGATGAGGTTATATAAACCCTGTTCAACTGGTCTGTGAGCTCCCTCCTGTTTGGACTCTCACTCTCTCACATCTGGAATATGAACTCTGAACTGCCCTCCACTGCTTACTGCAGGAGCCTAGATCCTGCTTCAGGGACTTACGTTAACTCCTGCAGATAGTGTGAACACCTCTCTAAATCCTGCACGGCGTTGTGCTTCATCCTGCATAGCCTTTGATTTTAGAAATTGGAATAATACAGAGACAGCTTCCCAGACATGGCTGATAAACTATACCCCGGGCGCCGTTCCTTTCACTTCCAATTTGTCAAAGCTTGTCTCAGCAAGAGCTAAAAGGGCCATAAGTACAGTTTAAGTGAAAACGTACTGCTCAGACTAGTTTCACAAACATTTTACAACACCTTAATCATTATGTCCTATACCACAAATACCACCACAACCAGAACTTGTTTAGTAATCCACACCACCACCCATGGTTATTCTCTCGTCTAGATCTTTTCAGCTTCATTCTCTGTCATTCATTGTTTCTAAACTTTCATGTACTTGTTTTTTTAATAGCATAAATTTGAGAGGAGTGGCTGGTCTCTATATAAATGTCATTTTCACATGCAAATAGGGATATTTATGCACAAACAAGATAATTTATTCATTGTAATTATACTTTCTGAAAGACTTCAAAAAGCCAACAGGAAAACAGAAATAGCACTGAATAACTGAGACTGCCCATCACATCTCATAAATACAAAACCGGTTAAAATTGGACAACACATAAACAATAAGGTGATATTTATCCAAACATGAATTATAAACATGAATAATACGCATATTTTAGAAACAGATTCCAGAACAATTTCAATTTTTTCATTAAGTGCTATTAGCAATGAATATTTTAACCTCGTCTATCTAAGATTTATAATACTATAATAACCTAAAATAAAGAGCTAAAGATAGCAGAGGATAAAAGTAGCAAAAACAAAGTTTTGGAGAAGATCCTGGCATTATGGGTGCTGAATTAGGGAGCAGTAAGGCAAATAATTCTTGAGGATTTAAGGCATTTAAATACAGTATCTTCCTGAAAAGACACTGCTGAAACAATAAAATCCTGATTCTAATGTTGAGATCATGAACTCAGGTTAATGATCTGGGTTAGAAGGCAATGCCTAACTTTAGTTAGTTCAGTATTCTAAATTACTTCATTTTCTGTAGGTGGAACTAAAACTAGAAACGATTCTGTGTGCTGTAAATTCTATAACAAGCCAAAGATTCTTAACTAGCATGTGATGTTCTTCTGATTACTAGAAATCTGAGCTTGCAAGGATTCATATCTATTTAGTATCTACATAGATATAGTATCTACCAGAATAAGAAGGACCAGTGAGTACATCAGCTGAACTTTGAAGAAATATCTGGATGGGGTCCTGGCAATGTGCTTTAGGTGACCTTGCTTGAGTAGGGGACTTGAACTAGATGATCTCTTTCAGAGAATTCTTTCAACATCAACCATTCTGTGATTCTGTTTAACTGGTATTAATTCAATATTATATATCCAAATATATTTATGGGACATAAATTCCATTTTTCCTTCCTGTGTATCTTTAAAGAAATTAAAGATCTGACTTTAATTTGAATATAGTGTCCATACTTTCCAGATCCAACTTTTATCATAGTATCACTGGCTACAACATCATTATCCCTAATACATTTGGTGGTCAAATACAAGACTAATATCCATGCTAACCCAGACAAATGACCACTAAGGATATGGCATAAATTTTTAGAGATTTGCCCTCAATTATCGCATTATGCTATTCACATAGTCTCTTTTGGAGAGACAAGGAGACTTCCGGTCTCCTTAAAATATTTCCTGGACACACTGTGAAAGCCTCATTTTTCAACAGATATTTTACCTTCATTGACATGCTAATTCCTATCATGAATACATTTTTAACATGGTATTGAACTTGAGTCTGCTTATGGAATAAATGCTGTTCAGTTTAGTGCCATCAATTGTTCAGTTTAGTGCCATCAATTAAATTCCATATTAATATATATCAGCATAAATTATTACGTTGTTTCAAAGTTCAGATTAAAGTACAAGAAAAAAATAAACCTAAGCAAATGGCTCCTAAGACTCTCAAGTAATCTGATTTTTTTTAACACCATTTATGATGGCTTGAAATAGCTTTTTACTTCTAGAATTGCTGTAGGGTCATTATGAGAGTATTATACAATGAGGGCACCATTAGCTTATGACTTTTTAAGCACAAAAACAATCATTCTGACATTAACTTTTTGAAATCTGTCAAACCCAACACTCCTCCTGAACTGTCATCGTTCACTAGAGAAACTGGCAAGACCTCAGTCCTACTGGAAATAACTCTGAAAGTGTTTTAGGCCAGTTCTCGATTTATGAGGTTTTCAAACAAGTTATTTTATGTTAATTCTTTTATCTCCTGTCTAGATGTGCCATATCTTACTCTATGGGCACGAAAACATACAATAGGCACAGCTCAGTGATTTAGAGACATATCTGACAAAGGAGAGGATTAACTGGGAAGAGTAGATTGCAGCAGGGAAAGCTAACGCTAAGAAAGTTTTCAGAACATTTCAAGAGATATTAGGGACCCATTCAGCACCAATAGCTTCCAAAAAGTAACATGACAATTATTTTGAGGAACTTCCTCAACCAATTAATTTTGTTTTCATTCATATCAGTGCAATTTTGTAAGGCAATGTGATAGGCTATTGCATCCAAACTTTTAAAGTGAAAATAACTACTGTGATCTTTTGCACAATAATGCATAGAATTCTTCTTTACATTACCCTCAAACAAGCTGAAACATCAAATTACTTGACTCTGCAGCTTACTATTAGTTGTTGCATTTTTAACCTTTATGATCTTGGAAGTCCCAACCTAAAGAAAATGTGATTTTCTAAGTTTTGCATTCTAGGTATTTATCTCTAGACTTTATTACCATTCTTCATTCTATCTCAAGACAAATATCAAGAAAAGAGATAAATATGATATATGACTACCTCATGCCATATATCTTTCTTACTAACGTGCATGTCTTCTTTATAACTCTCAATCCTTTAAAAAAAAGTTATTTGATGTGAAAATATTAAAAGAAAAAAAACAAAAACATGGCTCTTTTAAGAACGATTTGAACAGAATTTGAAGTTTTATAGCTTTCACTAGTATACTTAAATTGCACATAAATTATTCATGTCTGTAGTCATATATATTTGTATTATAACCATAAATTAACAAATTATATTGCCTGTCAGGATCTGATATCAGATAAATAACTAAATAAAAGAAGAGATTTTAGAGACTCAGTATGTCTTACTCCTCTTTTTGTTATCAAGGGTTTCTATAAGACACAAAAATATATCTTTAGGTCTGCAAAGCATTTTGCTATTTGTCCTTCAGAGAAGAATACATCTTTTGTACTGATTCTGTGAGAAAACATACATTTGGGTACTCAAAAATAACCGTGCAACTAAGCAGGCTGTCCTGATTCCAGATACAATGTCTTTACAAAGGAGAAAATATTGATACCAAAATGAGGTCAGAATTACCAGAATTACTTTGCTGCAAAGTTGCATCTCATGTGGGGAAATAACTTTCAAAAGTCACAGTGTATTAAGTCAGTCCAAATTACATCTTAATCTGCTAATTAAAAGAGAGTTTGTGGAAAATCCTTTTCTCAAGTAGAGTCTTGTTGCAGAGTATCTAAATTTAGTATGACATGATCTGATGGCCACAAGTAGACAACAAACAAAATTGGTAACCATCAGGCTATATATATTTACTCTCTGATGAATGTCAATGTTTATGCTTCCCTGTTCACTGTCAGTCTTCTCTATTCCATTTAGAAAGCCTATTGCAGCAGTATATTTTTCAAATGTAATGACTGAGTTACTTTACAAACAGTTTTGGAAAAAGAAGACTACCATGGATCACAAAGCACATGGACAGAGACAAAAGGTATATGCTGAGATGATAGAGTGAAAATTCAAAGAAAATGTATCAGAATTACAGACTACATGTGTAAATATAATCTGGTGAATTACATTTTTACTGCATTTTCAGTTTAGCCTACATCTTTATTTGTAGTAGGTTGTTGCATAAACAGCTCTAACGAATCGGTATATGAAGAGCATACAGCTGAATATCACATTTGTGATACTTCAGGGTAAAATTGCCCATATAATAGGGATACTGAAAGAAATGCTTGTGGCTTTTTGCATCAACACAAAACATAGCTAAAAGCTCTGTAATTTTCCTGCAATCTGCCTACTCTTCTTTAAGGTTTGTTTTGGGATTCAATGGATCATTAAAACAGGTACATCTTTTATCTCTTGTTTCACAATGCAGAAGTCAACAGAAAATTAATCCACTTATTTATGATTTCTTCTGTAGAATTTATATCATCTTTGGGTAGGCTGGGTGGCATGCAATGTGTATCATGTTCTCAGTGAATAAATGCCTGAACAATTTCTTCTAGACAGTTTACAACTCAATGGCTTCAATTATCCACTACCCTATAACCTATGCAATTACATATACCTAAGTTACCACTCAAGTAGTCTGAAATGCAGCAGAAACAGCAGGCACTAGTAAATTAAGCAAAATTCTGAATCCAAAGAACAACTGTTGACTCCTAACCAAAAAGAAGTTTGCAGTGCTAATCAAAGTGAATCCAAGAGATATGAGACTGCAATAGTCAGCATCCCTCATCTTCCATGTCATTCACAAGTGACTACAGCCAGACAACCTGGATACACATAACCTTGGTGAAATATGGAGTGTGAGAGTATAACCTGTAAAAGTATGTGACTAAGGTCAGTTATGTTTAAAACAGACATCATCATCTGCTTCCTTAGTGTCTCATATTGACTTTAGTTACATGAACTACCTACAGCAATTCTGACATTCTGTGCTCACTTTATAGCTGTGAAATACCAGAATGAAAATTGTGGATATAAGGAAAAGTAGAATCAGATTGTAATGTGTGGTCCTATTCCCTGTGGTGCAGTCCTACAAGTGACAATACAGAGGTCATAGACTTACAGTTTTAAAATTGCAAACTGCACATGTATTTCCTATTGAAGAAGTATCAAACAGCATTGGGAGCAGACACCAGGTGTGGGGGTTCTCTTCTCCCATCAGAGTCCTCTTTTTATCAGCTACAGAGTCAGGATCCCTAAACCTTTTAATTTTTCCCCTCTCTACGATGCCACAGATACTTTAGTCTTCTTTGCCCCGCACTATCAGCTTCAATGGGAAGGTGGGAGCTGGGAGGGAAGTGATGCTATTCTTATTTCACAATCTGGTTGTTAAGCTTGCCTATTGCAAAGCTAGCATTGGGGGTTCAAAATTGTGGGCTTAAGAGATCTCCCACTTTCTGAGATGGCGCATGGCTCATTTTATTAGAATATATGAATTAAGCCCATTTTATCAAAGTGCTTAGTTTAACCACACTGAGAGTTAAAAAGGGGAACTGCTGCAAAATAGACACTGAATTATAATTAAAATACATACTTCAAGATATATAACTTACCACTGTGAAAACTGCCTTATGCCAAAATGCCTACACATATCTAATTAAAATTCAGGCTTAATTAAGTACTTATATTTTATCTGCTTTCTGCCCTTAAGGAAGGAGGATGTTAACAGCTTTGGAGGAAGACCACTTTGCCAAAATTGCAACCATATGGCATCAAACAGGAAAAGGCCAGTCTAACAAAGCTTCATTTGCCAGAAGAAAGTTTGATTTCTTTTGAGTGAAATTTCAGCTTTCAATAGGCAGAAGCACACAAGGGAAAATGAAGACTTTGTGTCTGAGCAGTGGCACCCCAGATTATTGAAAGCTGAAGAAATGGAAGAAAGAGCAAGCTGAGCTTGTAGCTGCTGGCAGTCAAAGGCCTGGGCAGTTTAAATGACATCCAAGTTGTACTGGGTAGAGCATGAACCTTTTCTCCATTTATTCAGCTTTTCTGGCTGTAACTCCATTTAACTGTAATGTGATTCTGTGTCCTCCTAATGTGAAATTCTACTAAGTTTTATCTGCTTTACTTCCCAATCTTTGTACTCAAGCATACGGCCTATAGCGTCACAAATCTGAAGAGGAAAATTTATTGCATTTTTCCCTATACTGAGTATTTAATTAGAATGTTTTCAGAAGGAGAAGGAGTCATCAATAACAACAGCCTTGAGCCTGTGAATACAGGAGGCCAAAAAAAAAAAAAAAAGGCAAGAAAAGCTCATTTTTTGGATGACTGCATGACTGCCTACAACTTTATCCTGATATCAAAGACCAGAAAAGCTCTACTACAAAATACAGAGTTCCATGAACTACTGTCTATATGTGACATTAAATCTGTAGTGTATGACACAGAAACATGCATATGTACTAGATGTATCCAGTAGTTATAAAGGCTTGTTTGTGGAAAAAACTTATTCTGAATACAGCACAGGACATTGCAGCTCTGATACTTTCAAATGACAGTGGCTGGTGTGGCTTTAACTGAGGTGTACCTGTCAGTATTTTACAGACTTTCTTGCTTTAGACAAACTTTAGAATAGTCTCAGATTCTCATCGGTCTCTGAATTTGTAGACAAAAAAAATATGTTGCTAAAATAAATACTTGAAAGGAGATTTGCTAGCTCCCTTGAAAATGTTCTTTTATATGGTATAATTTTGTTACAAACACCTCTACCAGAAACAATCAGAATCTGTTATATTAGTCTTTGAAAGTCACTAACCATGTTAGTCTCAGTGAGTAACAGCTGGAGTCTTGATATTGATATTTAGACACAGATAATGAATCTCACAAGCATAGGAAAGGCACTGTTCTTGCAAAAGGGCAGAAAATAAATTTTGTAAAAAACAGATTTACTAAATGTAACAAAAATTTTTCTTCTTTCAACCGAAAAATAAAGCTTCATGCAATAAGGTCCAAGTTATTATTGCAGATCAAAATATATATATATATATAACTGAGGAAACTGCATCTTGTATTCCTTCAGTTTGAATAGTGAAGCTGTTCAAGGGATAGGTATTTGCCCAGCTGACCAAAGAATCTGACTACAGCATATGTGCATGCACATACCAATCAGGCAGTGTATTTACAGACAGCGTCCAAAAAGCAAAGTTATTAAATTGTAAATTATTGAATTGTAAATCAGCCTTTATATGCTAGAACACATCTGCCAGAACTGGTTCTCTCAAATGCCCAGTTCAGTTTTAAACTGGTTGTAGATGACTTTGATGCAGAATGACCATTTAACATTATTTTTCTTGCCACTAATTTAATTGATCTGATTGAAACAGTTCTTACTTTAAGCATGATAATAATATGATAACCATTAATCATGTCAAAAATGTTTATCTCTAAAGTAGATAACTCTTTGGTTACTCTCTTTGATTGTCTTGCAAGAATAAATAAATAAACTCTGAATATCTCTGAACTGCTATTAGACTCCAGCTAACATAGAAATGTGGCTATGAATGTCTTGAAAGGCTTTTTTTTTTTCTGTAGAACACTTTGTTTATAATTAGGAACGGAAAATACGAAATTGAAGAAGGTTTGTTTTTTGTTTTTTGTTTTCCCTGAGAAGTGCAGATGGCTGATATTTAAACATACTTGCTTTTCTAAGTCCTTGCGGAATGTATATTACTAATCAGTGTAAGTAAAAAAAAAAAAAAAAAGCTGTTCAGTTTATTAAACTCCATCTAGTTCTAGAAAGGTTCCTTCTAAATCATGTCATCATGGTGGTCACAGGAGTATTTCAACATGTACTGGAAAGGAGTTAAAACAGACACCTAATCCATTCAACTGCCTCAAGGGAAGGCCAGTTACACCCGAACCATTTTTCTTATTTTTGGCAAACATCCAGAAATCTTTAAGAACATGCCAAAGGTAACAGAGGTTATAATCTCCCTATTAATCTATTTGAATGCTTCACTACCCTTGCCCTTATAATTTGTCCCAAGGAGAAAAGAAGGAGATTCATTTCAGCTAGTTTTATACAAGTACTTCTAAAGTAGTCCTCTAGGCTTCCTCCACGGGTACTTTATACTTCTTCTAGCCATTTGCTATGCTTCAGACATTTAGATGTGGTGGATGATACTCTCAAAGTGCCTGCTTATCTAACACAGCATAACTAGTTCAGATGTACACAATGCAGTCTACACTATGAAAGTCTAAACTTAGATGTGAAGGAAAGGATCTGTTTGCCTCATCTATCATTATTTTCATCAAGGGCATGATTACTTAATTTCCTTATGAGGAAAACATGTGAGACTATATTAAAAGCTGACCCAATGGCATAATAAAGGGCAGCTACTGCTCTTTCCTTACTTACAAAATCGCCTGTCAACACCTAGTGAGGAATTAGATTGCTTTAACCAGTTTGCTCTAAACAAACTCATATTGCCTGTTATCCTTTTCATTGCTATTCTGTAGATACTTGAAATAGTTTATCTGTTCAGCAACTTTTTATGAATTGAAAATCATTCCCCACATTCTCCTTCCTCTCCTCTTCTAAAGATGAGCTCTACACTGTCCTCTCCTATGCAGCTGGTGGCTCAATCATCCTCCAAGAATTCTCATCAGAATCTAGTAATGGTTCTATGTTTATATCAGTCAGTTATATAACAAAATTAATTTATCATTAAATCAATTTTAAGATACCTTACTTACATGAGCTGTTCTTAGCTATCAATATTAGTATTTGTTGTATTTGCTGCATGCACATGTATATGACTCTTTCGGTATATGCAGAAGAAAATAAAGTATATGCAGAGGAAAAAGTTCTACATTTTTGCCTCCTCAGCAGCGATTAGGAGCAGCTTTGCATTTCCTAAAGTTACCTCTCTAAGTTACCAAAGTTCTTCTTTTCTCTATAATGTATGAATATAATTACAGTACATTATTTTGCATACTATACACACAAACTTATTTTATTTTATATTTGTATTTATACAATTATTTTATTTTATAGGCAGTTCCTTCTACTTCTCTTACTAGTTTCATCTCATTGAGTGCTCTGACACTCTTCTGACTTGTCTTCATATGCTTATGTTACTCTAAAATTATTTGAATTAAATTGAACTGAAACTGCTGTTAAAATCAAATCCAAAAGTTCATTTCCTCTACTTTTTTTTTTATCTCTTGTATTAGAAAATGTATCCAACAAGTCCTAAGTGCTTCTTGAGCAGCCTGTCAATGTAATTTCTTTCCAGCAAAAGATAGAATAACTGAAATTTCTCATTATTATCAAGTCCCATGGCTTTGGTTATGCACCAAGAATACCCATGTTCTTGTCCATTTGGACACCTGCAGACATTCAGTGGTTCTAACTCATCTATGTTCAAGATCTTAAACCAAACAACCTATTTCTGAAATACAGGGCAACATTTCAGCTCTTCTCTATCTTCTTTTTCTGGGACAAAGTTATACCCTTTACATGGCTGGATTATTAATGTAAAATATATCATAAAATCTCTACAATGCTAACTTTCTCATAATCTTCAATTAATTCTTGCCTATTCCTCATTAACTCTTCCATTAATTCTTGTCTGCTCCTAATTCTTTTATTAGTATACAAATAGATAAGGTAGTTGGCAAACTGACCCATGACTCTTCTAGTCACTCCTTTAATCCTATTTTAAGTAATCCTATCTCTCTTAGTGATTAGAACTATATTCAAATTCCTTTATTTAAGCTGCAGATTTCTGTCCTTGACAAATTGTTCTTAATTTGAAGTTCTAGTCTTCCAGTATAGAAGCTGATGTATGAAGACACTATTTCACTTCTTTTGTGTGGTAGATTTTATCTTTTCCCATCAGCGCACACATATCATTATCCTATGGTTATAAAAGCTAGAGCCCTTGCTGTGACAACACCTCTGTAGCTACGCAGTTATATTTAGCATGTATTTATCTCTGGTTGATGCTTGTCTCAAAAGTGAGAGGACAGACAGTAATACCTCTTGAATCTTCAACCTTTTCATCCATGGTCCTAGAGTCTTATAAGCACTTTTGTCATCTTGGGATAATTCTTGGCAGTATCATTAGTATCAAAGTAAACATTTATCATAATATCCTAGTGATCAGTGGGATCCTATGCAACAGCTCAAATTAGACAGTTTGGGCTGAAGAGTTTGTCAGCTCCAGGTGGGTCAGATGTCTCCACATCATATTGGAGGTAGGTCGCTAGACAACATTACCTTTTATTTCCTCCTTGTAATGGAGGTTTTGTATTCTCTGGAGTACAAAAGCCTTTTCCTCCTTCACCAGTAAGATATGTTCTTACTTTCTCCCCGTTCAGCATTCATGTAAATGGCTACATGGCTTCAGAGGAGATCTGCAGCCAACTTATCCCTGCAGAATGTCAATTTTACCTTGCCAGTACTTGTACTGCCACCGAATGCGTCAGAGGAGCACTGATGAATCTGAGAGGCTTCTTGTCAATCAGCAGTAAGTGCTAGAAGCACAAAGTATAAACCTGATTTTGCTCAGAACACTTTAAAGCAACATCTGTATCAGGGCCAAAAAAAAATCATCAGTAAGAAAAAAAACCCCGTATTGTCTGGTGCTAGTTAATATATGGTAATTAACCATATATTAATGTTACTGAAGAAATATCACCATACTAAGGCTCCTCTTTATTGGTTACCACAGTTTGCTAATTGCGAGAAATACGGACTCCTTATTCTGCTGGATAACCCTGCCACTGTTCAAATACGAGATAAAAAAACACTTCAAGTATCACGTTCAATAAAATTTAGCATAGTGTATTTATTTAGTCTATCTTCCTTTGCTGCCTGAATTGGGTTTTTTGGAAGCTGAAAAATGCATAAAGGAATGAAAAATGAAAAACATAAATGTGAAGCTGCATATAGCCAGCTCTGTAACAGACAAAAATGTCTTTATCACAGTCTGTTTGCACAGCAAAATTGATTAAATCTAAAGAAATGTAGTTTTGCTTTTACTGCTAGCACATTGCTTGATCTGTTACATTAAGAACAAAATTGCGTTATGGTTCTAAACTAGTTGAAGGGACTGATAGGAAAAATCACTGCCTTGCAGATAGCTGCTGCCCACCAAACTGGAAAAAAATGTTGGAACTTGAAGCCCTCTCTAGGAAAAGGAGAGTGAAGAAAAGAGTAGATTCGACAACTGAAAGAGCTGAAGAAACAAGTGCCACATACAAATGCCAAGAAAAACAAAACATAATAGTCACAAAAGGGTTAATTACAAGAGTTTTTGGGAGATTTTTCTGATCTTAAAAGTAGAACAAAAAGTGAAAAAATAAAACCAGCAATCAGTCATAAGAAGCAAGAGAACAATACCTCCATATTACTAATTTATGTAAATTTGCCTACTCATAGTGTTTGTCTGCTTTTCATAGCTCCAACTCGTGTAACTTAATAGAACCCTGATTTTGAGTGTGATGTCTGTGTACATGTATCACACTGAAATAATAACAACCAGCAGATCCTGGATTACTTATAATATCTTCAGAAATTACTAATCACCTCTTAACCTAGAGTTCCTCTGTGAATAATTCTTCCTACCAATACTGAATTTTTCAGAAAGAAACAGAAAAAAGTACTCTAACAGGACAAAATACCTGCTGTTTTTCAATATATTGATCCTTATATTTTCCAAAACAAATTTGAATGTGCTTGTTTAATCTGCAAGCATACTTGCACTCAAAATCTTCTTTTATTTCTTCATTTTCCTAGATTCTCTTCCCAGTCCTGAGCTACAGTTAATAGTTGTCAGGTTGATTTAATAGATCAGGCAGAGTTTCCTGCAGTGCAGAGATCACGCTCCATGAAATGATTGGTTGCTAAAATACTTTTTTTTTTTGTCTTAAGCAATAAGGTAGGTAGTCTCCTAACCAATACATAAAACATGTCATTGCTTGCAATTGCTAACAGGCGTGTGTCAGTACAGGTGGGGCAACATATCTCTGTCTCAGGACCAAATTATTCAGTCATGTCAGTCAGTTTTCTTTCCATGAGATAGAAGAATTTGGAGTAAAATGCTTTCAAAATTCTTATCAGCACCGTTGCATTGATTTGTGCAGACATGCCAACAAGCTAGCCATGACTCAGAACAGTTAGAATTCACTGTCGTAGGGGAGGTTTGCAAATTCTCCCATGATTGCTAACACCAGTCACTTGGTGTCAGCAGTATTTTCAGCACTGTGCCAAGTATTAGCTTGAGGCAGCACTAGATAACATTCTGCTTAAAACAGGGTCCACAGCTATTGGATTTTATATATCCAAGTTCCATGTTTTCAAACAAAAACTCAGCTGAACAAGATAGGAAAATATGCCCCGAGTAATGAAAGGCTTCATTACAAAAATATTAATGGAGTACTCATTCTGGTAAGATTTCAAAACAACGCTAATGATCCCAACATACTATTTATAGTTACAGCTCCAGGACAGTGGGCCTAATGCATCTCCAAAAGTAAACAGCATTGATTCTTTTCATGGTTATTCAAATTCCTACAAATAATTTCAACACAATAGTTTATTTAGCAATATCTTATCTATTATTTCCCTAAAGGCAGTTAAGTCATAATTAAACAATAGTTTAATTTTTTCCTTACTTGTTAAGTGATCGTTCATCTCCTCTAGGCCAGTATTAATTCCGGCATCTATTGAACTCATAATTTTATCAATCTACAAAAAAAGAGAACAGTGAAAACAATTGATGGATCCCATCTTTGTTATTTTACTTTGTTTTTTCATGCATAAAATTATAGCATTGTTATTGTCATTAGGAAAGCAACATTATAATCAAGATTGCAAAAGAGAAAAATCAAAGGATCATAACTAATTTCCCCACTTTGTTTTTTAATCTGCTAATTTTTTGTACTCCGTGATT
>NW_010586107.1:269720-298849 GCF_000705375.1 Tinamus guttatus
CTTTCTATACCGATGACACTGGTCGTCTAATTGTATCTCAGTACTTGAAACTACTTTCTTTTGCTTCAATATATGGCCACAAAGGAGAAAAACGTGTGTATTAAAAGTATATGATGGAATGGATTTCAATCTTATAGGCTTATTTTGCTTGATGATACCTGAGAGGACTATTTAAGTTGTGTTATTAATGAATAGTATTTCCTCATGCTTTTAAGATTTCCAGAGAATTTTCTAGCTCCCTTTTCTGTCATCTGCCCCAGGCTCCCATACCAAGTTCATACGGAATTACATTGTTTGTGAAACAATACTGCTCTTTTTCCAAAGTTCATTTGCACATTTGTAAATGACATTGTACTTACTGGGTCAGAATTAATATCCCTACTATACTCTCTATAACATGAACACAAACCGAAAAGTGAATCCAAGGCAAGTATTGTTGAAGACGAAGGCAGCAACAAAGAACTAGGTTTTAGTTAGTTTAACAGCTGGCTCCTGTCACTGTTGACAGGAAAATATGTGGAAATAATCTCAGAATTTGCAGATTTAGAATTCATACCTACTTTTTGATAAACTAAATTTGTCTTATCCTCAAGAACAGCCAAACCTTGGCATTCCCCTAAAGGGCAATCTTTGACCTTACCAAAAATCTCATAAAAATGTACCCAAATAAGTAAGATCAAAACCAGTGAGCAAATAACTCCTTTACAACGAAAACTACCTCATGGATATCCTGTCGAACAAGACATTTATATGAACTGAAGAATTCTTTTTGGAAAAACAGCCAATCATACAAACAAACTCTTTCATCTATTGCTGAGATAAAAAGACTTTGGGGAATATAGAAAGACACTTTCCAAGAGTAGCTGTTTCAAAGATAAGTGCTTACTTTTCTGTAATAGCAGTAAAGATACAAACATATGCCACTCTTAACTTAATTTACCTCGATAAGACAAGAACTTTCCTGTCTATGAAGACTCATTTACACTCTTGATATTGAGCACAGTCGGAAGAAAAAATGAAATTAAAACAAGCTGTATAAAAATATTTTAAATCAAGCTCTAGAAGTAGAGTCTTTTGTATGAGCAAACATATGAACTCAGCATGAAAGATTTCCTTTAATAGAAGATTGCCTTTAGGATCCTATTGCACACAACAATCAGGTATACAGCAAGTACTGTGTACATAAACTATTTACCAGGGAGAGGATATATAATGCAAATTGGGTTTGTGCATTCACAACCACCATGGGTTTTCCATCCCTGGCTAACAAGGGAACACCACTGCCTCTTGTTGGGGCACATTGCCTGTTCTTCTGAAGTGGCTGGAAATACTTAGCAAATCCATACGTAACGGGCATAGCTATTGGCCCATTTTGCCAAATTTACTCTTGTCAGTTGCGAGGGCTTCAGTGGAAAATAATGTGAATGTCACGACATATAGAAAAATAGAGTTACTTCAGGTTGACTTCCTTCACTATGGAAACGATAGGTTTTGTTCAGTGTGCAGCATTTTGAGGAAAAATGCACTGCATTTGGTGCCAGCTGTCAAACTACATGTACTACACGGTGATATACACTCCCTAAGGACGTGTAATTTGGACAATTTGCTTTTTATTTTCTGCCTCTGAAACTACCAAATAACATCATTATCACAATTCTACATAGTTGCTTGTACTATAAATGAGCCAAGCTTACTTCTTCCCATTCTGATGTGAAGGAAGGTGTTCTCTCAGAGTTTCCTTTAGAGCACTGCTGACTTGGTGTGGGTTCACTCCAGTTGCTTCTCGCTTTTTTGTCATTTGGTGGATGGGAAATGAGATTGGAATCAGATTTTGAAACGTTTTTGCACAAATGCATTTCAAGCAAGGTCTTTGGTAAAGAACGTATTCTCCCGAGCGTGCATGCGCGCTCCACAAATCCCCCAGTAGTAACAACCCACTGATCACTTATCCTTGCTGCTGGGCCAACCAGCGTACGATTTTCCACTGGTTTCGTTTTTGTATGAAATATGGTTCTGTTGACAACTGGTGGCTTTTTTTTCTTAACGGGAGGATCTGCAGTGTTTTCTTTCCGCAGCTGGATCTGCTGGACTGTGTTCCTGTTCAAAATGCTTTTCTCTACTGCACCGCTGCATTGGTTTATTTTGCTGTACAGCTGGAGTGGATTATCAGGTGGGTCGCAGGCGGGTGATGATCCATGAAGTAAACCTGCAAACTGCTCAGCGGGGTGACCTTCAGGAAGCTCACTTTCAGTAAATGATTCTTCCTGGCAAAGACGCTCTGAAAAGAGACAGAGTATGTTTTTTTTTAAAAAAAATAAAATGTAGTAAAATACTATAGAGAGCAAAACCCTTATTCTACACAAAATTATTTTCTATGATGCTTAGTTTGCTCTTATGTACACAAACTTCTACAGATACTGCTGTGATGAACCGATTTGTTAGCCTCTTAGCAATTTGTTCTATAAACTTGACTAATTTATCTTGTTGAAAAGAGTGGTTGAAAAACAGGTCAAAGCAGTGCTACATATCTACTACAGGAAAAAGCGAATTTATAAAGAACGATTGGCTTTCACTTTTAACTTGTTTTTGAGTTGAAATGTGTACAAATTACACAATTTTGAAAGATTAATAAGTTAGTTACTGCTTAGGTAATAAAATACATGAAGAATCTGTTTAACAGTACTATTTTTAATATATAAAGATACATAATTTCTTTTAACAGGCAATTTTTTACTTTGAAGTTACAACTATGATTCCTTTTTACTGACTATCTAAAGAACAGATGTGAATGTTGTTTTCATTTCTGGGAATTTACAAGAATAGTTTCAGAGTAGTAGTAACCATTGTAAAAAGAAGAATAGGAAAGCAAGTATTTTTAATGAGAGGTCTTATATACAGTTTAGCATGGCAAATGGAAACTACTGACAAATATTTCTGTATTTTAAATTTCTTTAATTATTTCTGTAAAGAAAAAAGTTTATTTTGACACAATTCAGAGAGGATCATTAAGAATTTATTGACTTTTTTTACACCTGTGACTGCAGGAGCTATAAGAGTAAAGTTTGAGAACTCTTTCTATCTGTGCTATCTCAGTTAAAGCAGGTGTGAGGGTAACATCATTCAATTCACAGGCCATTAGGATCAGTTATTCAACTCAGAATAACTCTGTCCCCACTAACTTTTGCATCATCATCACTACTTCATTTAAGGTACACAGATGTTGTTCCAGCTGAAAGCTGCATCTACAGATGTAGAATCTTTAACTGGAGGACTGTGTGCACAGCAATAGCTACCAGAGCTACCAAAAGCAGTCAAAGGCACCATGTCACAATATGAAAACAAACTGATCATGATCAGCTTCCTCCTATTCACTATAATCTATCCTAAATAAATAAAAAAGGCAACAAAAAAACTAATCCGTTATTTTTCTTTATAAAATGAGATAGTACTTGCTAAATGAATGCTAAAAGAAGGATCTTTGTTTGGACTTTAGATCACCTGCACTTATATTAGTCCATAGTTTTAAAATATTTTTTTCTCATTTTCTAAATTACAAAATTTTAATCAAGAATAGGCAGGGTACAACCTTAGGAAATCTAATCTCTCCTTTGGGAAGCAACAAACTGCAATATATATCTCAAGTATATTTTTCAACTAAAGGCATGTCTGATGCAATGGAAAAAGGTAGAATGTTTGATGTGACAGAACTTATAGAATCATTAATGCCAGGAAAGTTGGTTAGCAGGAAAAACAAGAGGATTGGACATTTTCACTTGCTTTAATTTTTGAAAGTTTCTGAATTAATTGTACAGCTGTAACTTTGAAGGTGAACTTAAAATGAAAAATAAATTATGTAAATACTGATCAACTTTGGTATTTTTCTGTAATAGGAAAAGCTCATCAGCTGGGATTCAGATCCTGATTAAGACATCTTGTTTTAGGTATGTACATGTGTAAGAAGTATATGAGCTCCTAGTCGTACTCAGAGGTGAAGCTGATGAGGTCAGTGCAGCTTAGGGAACGAAGTCACAGTCATCATGGCTGATCACTTAAATCGTCCTCTGTACCCATTAACTGAATTGACTAGATCACAAAAGATTATTTTGCGAGATGGCATCCATTTTGCATTATGATACCTAAATGTAGATGTCTTAATCATAAACTGAATCCTACTATAATGTTTCCAAGCTCTGTCTTGAAACTCTCCATCTCCTTGAGTCAGCACATCCAAACAGTTACTGGGAATGGTCTGAGGCCTCAGCTGTATCTTGAACTGTGCCTAGAAACTGTGTGGGTGAATCCTACTTTGTATTGCCCAAAACCATGCTGAAACCCGCACTAGCAGTTTACAAGTATGGACTGCCACCACATGTTTGCAGTGCCAGATAAAAATTACAGTTTCAGGGAAGTGCTATTCCTCTGTGTTCCGTAAATATACGTAATGACCAACAGAAAGCACGTGTCTCATTCCTCTCAAGCAGTGGTCCAGTGAGCATACCTATACATTGCTTTCAGTTATTTTGCCACTGGAAGTCGCAGAAGTTTGCAGTGGTTTCAGAGATTCATATCGTAAGCATCTTGGTAGCTTGATCTTGTACAGTTACTTTATAACTACTGCATAAACAACTTTCTACTTCAAAAATATCAAAAGCCAAGCTAAACTTGCAAAACCAGGCACTTTAATTAAGACAGGAAGGGCCAGAATGAAGGTTGCCTGTGTAACCTTTAGCTGTCTTCTTTATTAGCTGTCTTTTGACATGATCACATACTATTTTTCCTCAAAACCTGCCTATTTCCTTTAGTGTTCAAAATGAAGTCTGCTCAGCAGAAGAAGCAACATTCAACATTTTATATTCTTGTTCAAAACGACTCATCCTATCACCTATTTACTGCATGGTATTCAAATACCTACTTGAATGCCAAGTTACTCATCACCTCCTGAGATCTTACATGATGCTCACTACTATAGAATCTAAGTACTTCACAAATATGGGTTCATGTATCTTTACAAGGTGAGGATGTAACGTGATATTATAACCATTATAACGTGATTTTATAAATGGGAGATAAGGCTCAAGGAGATTACACTGAAAAAGTCCACCAATTTTGATATCCAATTCAATACTCTCTAAAATTAGCTTTGTTAAGGGTCCTTATCGTTATATAACACGGAGTGTTTTCAAAGAACAGCTGCTACTGACTTTAGTACTTCTATAAGTCAGTCAATTATAGAAGTCACTTCTATAATTCTTCTATAAGTCTCAAATTCAGCATTCAAAAAAGAAGGAATGCTGTTAATCACTTCTTGGATAAGTCTGGTCTCTCTTGATCATCACACAACAGCTCTAACATCTATAGCATGTAATTTGTGTAGTATTCAACTGCCTTAGCTGTCATTTCTTTTCTTTGATACCTTTCAGTACTAGGAACTTTTCTGTCAATTAAAGAAATAAATCTAGTTTGGAAATGAAAGAGACCAGGGTATGTGGTGGTCATGATAAAGATTTAAGATGCATGCAACATGAATGCAGCTCATTGGCCCTAGAACAGGTAATCCAGAGAGATTGTGGCATTGCCATCCTTGGAGATTTTCAAGATTTGGCCAAAAAGCCATGGCTCATCTGATCAAGTGTTGATGGTAGTCCTGCTCCAAAAAGAGGCTGAACTAGATAAGATTCAGAGGTACAGTCTGAGCAGTACATCTATGATCCATTTATAACTCTAAATCTTCTGTTTTTGAATTAGGAACTATTAGACCTTAATGTTCTTTTGATACAGCTTTGTATTATTATTTCGTATTTATTATTTTAGTTTACGCAGCACACAGTAAAACACTGCTAGTGCTTGATACTCTTACATTCAGAGAATAATGAGAATATAGACATGAGCTCTACCACTGCTCTTATTAGTATGGTAACCTACTTCTCACTGCAGTCTTCTAAAGAAATCATAAGAGGAGACAAAATCCCTTTAACAGACAATCATAAAATAATTTGCCATTTCTTTTCTAAGTTTTCTTTCTTATTCTATGCCTGTATTTGTTGATTTAAGACCTGAAGCATGAAGCTTCTCCAAACTGCATATCTCAAGCAACTACTTGTTTTCATTGCCTTTGTGGATGTCCTACTAAAATCTCAGCTTTAGAATTTGAAGCATTAATAACTCTAAACAGGATAATATATAATGCTCTTCCTGCATCCTTCCTGCCATAGGCAACTGTACTTTTTAAATATAACTTCCTTAGCTTCCTTACCAAAGTCTGTCACTGGTCTCCTGTTGTTGTAAGGTAGCTGATATTTAAATTTGTCCTCTAATGCTTAGTAGTAATGAGCAAAATTCAATATTTTGTGTATTATTTCCTGTCTTTTCTTAAACATATCAAATTATTCTTGCCCTTCTGAACATCGTTGTGCATTGAAAAGATCCTTCCTTTAAGCTGCCTATATTGATTATCAATGTCCTGTGTGGTTAGAATTAATCTTAAAATTACCAATGTGTTTCAGCAATTCAGTTAACTGTCTCAGTTGTCTTTGTGTTTTACTTCCTAATCTTATTATATGCTTCACCTTTTCATTAGATGCTTTACTTCTGTTTGTTTCAACTAACATAACTGGGGCTAAGAAAGGATATTATTTTTAATTCATAGATTTATACTCTGGTGAACACTAAACTAATGATAACAGTTTCTCATGCTTTTCAGGTCTTCTGAGAATAGGCTTTCAGATAAAGATCCTGGGAATACTACGGAAAGAGAATAGATAGAGAAGGTCAAGCTCTTGGATTCAAGCCTAATGTAGAGAAGTTTTTTCGATTCTTATAAATTATTTTCTTTCTTTTTATAGGAAGCTTATTTTTTAATCTTAAAAAAGCCAACAGAAGGAGATCTTGCTGTGTCATAAGATAATGCTTTTCTGCCTTATCTTTTCACTTGCAAATAGTATCCTAAATACCTAAACATAAAACGATGACACTTCTACAGATGTTTACTGTCATTAAAAGTGTATTCGCAGCTTACCCATCTGACTGGATATTTATGAAAATCATGATGATACTGCCATATCCGGGTTGCATGGAAAACTTCTGCCAAACATTTCCATTTGTAAGTACAAATCAGTTTAGTTCTGCCACAATATCAAAGCCTCAGGTAAGTATTGCTATTATCACCAGTCCACATACAACCAACCTGGCATTTAGACAGCAAATTGCAATCCAATCGCCTATTTATTTACATGCAGTTCACCTCAGCACAATTGCTTGTGGTATACACACAGCTCTCCATGGAATACCATGTCCTGCTTTCAATATTTGATATTAGAATTTGTGGATGGTTCATCACACTTACATATCTATTTTATGAATCTGACTCCAAATCTGCAGAGCATATTAAAAAAAAATCAGTGTACTAAATTCTAGGAATTTTGCATTCTTGTAAACTTGGGAATTAGCTTATTCACATTTGTGTCTCAAGAGATTCGTTGTTCAAAATTGAAGTAGATTTAGCAGAATAACACTTATTAAGAATAGTAGCAAAAAGAGCTGTAATGGATAAATTATAACTACAGAGCTACATCTTTAACAGGCACTGCTGTTGCCATGGCACGAGCTTCTAATGTAGAATTAAAAAAATAGAGATTTGTTCTATAGCTATGGTAACAATTGTATTGTGACACCTGCACTATTAATCTATTCAAGTTCTGTTTTCATTTGATCCACAAAGATGTTTTTAGCAGCCTACTCTGCACATGTGCACAAAAATGTACTCTCAACTCTCATTTCCACACGCTCTGTTAATTGATAAAACTAAGAATCACAGCCAAGTAATATTTAGATAGTACCCTTTCATCCCTTCCTACCATTAATACAAGCTGGAACCATTTACAATGGAAGGATGGTAGCAAAGCAGTCATTTAAAGCAAAGATTGCTTTAAATGAGCTAGAAAATCTAGCACTGATATTGATTTTATGGTCAAAATGATACCATAGAATGGAACGATCATCAAGAAGAGGTGTAAGACAAAAATTCCAAGTATTTAAAAGTGGAAGTGGTAATATTCAGTAAAGACTTATTTAATCCAGCAAACAACAGGGTGCTCTGTGTTCCAGTTCTTTGATGGAACTGCAGCATTTTGGCTACAGATGTGTTGCTGAGGCAGTACAATGTTTTCTCACTCTAGTATGTTACAGCAAAGTGCCATGGACCTCTATGGTAGATACAACAACATGATTACTATGCAACTTATGGGGAGTGGGGGCTACTACTGTCATCAGCACGAGCACAGAAAGGAGCAGCAGTTGTGCCACCAGAGATGTTTCTGCTCCATCCTAAATCTAAAGAAACCAAATGGGAACATTGGTATCAATGATCTCCAAGCTGTATGCCCAGGTTCCAGTATTAGAAGCTTAGCAAAATCATTTTGTCTCCTAGAAATCACACTAAAAGTCTCTGTGGATTTTCTGTTTGCTCTTCCTTGCTCCTTTACCACCCATTCAAATCTATAGCATCTGCACTTGTCCGTTTATATTCTACTTAATGCATCACTATTGGTAGTTTTACTGTCCACGTTTTGTTCGTCTGTTTTACAATGAAATGTCAGGAAATACAGAAGATGACAGACATTTAGGGCATGAGATAGCTCCCTATGGACCTTTCTGAATATTACTTCCCAGCCTTTGATGAAGAAAAAGCTTTCAGTGAGGAAGGATATTACTTGGTAATTACTGCCAATTCTAAGCACATTATAATATCCAAATATAGTTCTTGCCCAAAATTGCAGTAATAGGAGTGCAGTCTGGTGCAAGTATCCATAGTTAATTTTAACATTTTAGAGACATAATAATTCTCCTATATATTTTCATAAGATTTATTTGCTATGCATAGAGTATATTCGGTATTTGCGCGAGACAGAAATGCATTTTTTCACAGCACACAGAGAGGGTTAAACTTTGATTTAACAGCAAAATTCAACTTAGATGAAAATACAGAGCTGCAACTGCCACCTCCATAGTACTGTTTCCATGAGAATTTCTTTCTATGTGACTATATAAGGAATGGCTCCTAGACATCTTAATGACAGACAGCCTTTCATGAACCATCACATCTTACACCACAAGACTGTCATTTTTTTGCTCCTCAAACCAAGAATTCTTCAGAAAACTAGCATATGTTAACATGTAAGTTAAGGGCTGAAAATTTTATGCAGATGAAATAAATGTCCAACATGTCAGTAACGTGAAGCACTGGTCTTCTTCAACACACATGTTCATGCTAAAAATCTGTTACAGTATCTCAACACTACCTCACTGAAAAAAAAATCATTACTGCCTTGTAAAACTTAAGTAATCTTTCACGAGAAATTCTGTAAAATGAATGAAAATTGATGCAAAATGTAGTTTTGCAGAAAGCTCACTTATAATTGCATTGAGAAATTCTGTTGTCATCTCTTCTTGCAGTAGAAAGCTAGCAGCTGAGTGGGACGTGGCTGTGCTTAGAAAGTACACATTAATTTTACAACATAGTACAGTAGAAGAGTAATAGAAAAGGCAAAATTGGTGACACTTAATAACCAAACTCAGTGCAAACCCATATGAATGTGACAGATGAGCTCTGAAAACCAAACTCTTTTAATGATGACACTAATGTACTCTAGTTAATTTGTTCCATTCCTGGTACTTTACACATCAAATGCAAAGCAGCAATGAAACAAAAAGTCATCCAGCAGCTAGGAACTCAATGTACTTATTGTCAAGGCAAAAGACAGGAAAAATAATGGATGATTTTTAGTGCTGTTTCCAAAAGGAAATATAGCTCAACAATTCCCACAATTGAATTTGAAAGGAAAGATTTGCTTATGCAACAATTTCATTTCCCCAGCATGAGACAAATGCAGAAAGAATACAAAATATATGTTTAGCATTTACATTGATCATATATTTCTGTCACCCCTAACCTTAGGAAAGCAACAATCTCTGATCTGAGTGGTATTTTTAAGATACTTTAAAAAGCATGGGACACCCTCTCTGCTCTGCTCCACCTTCTGGCTTTTTCTCTCTTCTTCCAGCTCCACGTGGAAGCTCACTTGTTTCATCTTATGTTTCAAAGGTAGCAAGAATGAAATCAATGCTTTCATAAAAAATAAGGTAAAATAAAGGCCCAAATCTGAATGGCCCATTTAACCAGAAGCTTAACTTATACTAGTAAAGGTTTACTTTACTCAAGAAAACCAGTAATAGTAAAGGAATTGTACTGTTTTTTGCTGAACTTCATGTTAGGTTGCAGAAACAAAGCTGTAAGGGCAGGAAGTACCTAATTCTTACCAGTGTCCAGAAAATGTATTGGACTACAAAATCAGGGCCTTGTTCTAGATCTACTAGAATTATACATGCATTTGCTGAATGAACTCAGAAGACAATTATCAACTTCCAGGCTCTATCACACATGACACTTTGCTAAGCTATTTACTTAGAGCAAAAGATGCCTAGGGCCAGTGGAAAAAAGTCTGCAGCTGTTTAAGGTAAAACTACTGCAGGCAGATTACAGAGCTGTCTCTTTGAAACTCTTTGCAGCAGTATCTGAGTTAACCATCTCAGATACTGACCAAACATTCCAAAATATACAGAGACTTTCTGCACCTCTTAAAAGAGCAGGTATAGGTAAGCAAAAGTATACTGCTTTGTACACTTACATGAATTAAAGAAAAAAAAAGATTATGGGAAAGATGTATGAATCACTCTAGCTGCTGGTCACAAGCTCCCACAGAGACATTTCCTTGGTATTTCCAAATATAGGTCGCTTATTTTGGCTGGATGCAGAGGGGAGGCCATCCACTCTGCTGAACTACAGAGTTTGATGCAAAGAGGCAGTTTCACCAAATGAAATCTTGCTTACATGACTGGTTGAAAAGTCAGGCAATGTCAGTGCTGCATACAAAAATCTTGAATGATTTCTTTTCTACCAAGGCTACCCCTCCAGACCAGACCAGACCAGACATCCTCCATATTGACGCAAACACATAAAGAAAGTTACATGAATAGAGTCACTTAAGAGTCTTGAGCTGCAGACAGGAAAATACATTGTGAATCTTAATTGTCAGAAAATGTGCTAATATTGTTAAGAGTTGCCCTATTGCGCATAACATATAACTCAGATTCTTTTCATTGAAGAAGAGAATCTGATCAGAATACCAGAAGTAATGGCTTATGGAAAGCTTCTCCCACCTAGGGAACATGGTTTTGTGTGCGTCAGTGCCTACAAAGACAGCTGAGCCACCATTTGCCCTTCAGTTTTAACATGCTCTGGTTCCATGTAGCTGGTTATTCACCTATTTGCTATGGTTTCTCACTATAAGGTTTGTGTGCATAAGGTAAACTTTCTGTCATTATTTCTCACTAAAAACTTAGAAAGGTCTCTACTTCTTTTAACATGACAACGAACTCCCAAGCTTCAGCATTTTTCATAATAGTAGTATCTTCTAAATGGTGATTTCAAATACTTCCTCAAAATGGAACGATAGGATCAAAAGATAAGCGTTCATATTTCTCCTTAGAACTTTTAGGGTATCTTTTTCTGTTGTTTCTGTTTCGGGAAGATAGATATGCATTATCCATAGATATGCATTATTTTTGGTGACAGTGGTCTGAATCATACCATCTCTTCTGGAGCATTTATTTTCGGTCCGTGAAGAAAAGGTCTAAACTCTCACTCAGCTTCTTTGTATAAACTCCTTTCTCCCCACTTCTCTGTCCCACTCTCTTCTCTCCTCTCCCAGAGAAAGGAGCAAATTGTTAAAATTCACAGAACCTACTGTTTTATCACAAGTTTTGCTCCGTAACTTGGGAGTTAATTTATCTCTTCGATAGATTGATTATTGCATTCACTGTGTTTGAGCTTCAACACATCTTCCTGTAAAGTATTTCTGAAATGCAGCCTCTGCCTGTCCATTTGTTGCCCAAAGGCAAAAGCTCCCTGATCTTAATCCCCTCAGAGCTCTTCTTCAAAAATCACCTTCCTGGTCCATCGCATCAAGCATCTGGCCTCTTTGGTTCTCACTTTGGTCATTTCTAAGGTAATTTATGGCATGGAAAATTCACAGCTCACAGTTTGTGATATAATCAGTATCTTTCTCCTGTATACTGTCAATGCACCATCACTATTTTGCTATTTTTACTTCAGCTTACATTTGGAATTTTAGCAGAATTGGACCATTCCAATATTCCATGATTTAAAGAGATTTAAAAAACCCTTTACATTATAAATGTATATTTATAATTTACATATAAATCAACTCTTTCAGTCCATGTTTGTTACATAATGGAGTATATAATGTGTAATGTGACACAACAAAGTCGAAGCTGTAGAAAAAATATCTTTGGTATACATTATGTAGCTAAAAAACAAAATTCCTTGTATGGATGAAATGCACTCTTGCTGTTAATGACCTCTTTTGAGATTTAGGATCAATGTGCTTTGACATTACTCTGATTCTTCCAGTGCTTTATGTGATACAGATTTAAAGGGCTACACTGACAATTTTTCTAACTATTAAACACATTCAGGGGAATGGAATATGCAGCTGTAGTTCATTAAATCAATCATAATTAACAAATACTTGCAGAAACAATATCACCATTGTTTTAATTAGCATATTTCTCATTTTGAACAATTTGAAAATCAAATGATCACAGTCTCCTGAGATATTTACACGAGTCACTTTTTCCTGTTTTGAGAAAGAGCACAATCATCACATCACTAAATGTGGCTGCAGCTTGACATAATCGGATAGCACAGTAACAAATACCAATGCTAAACTAATGTTTGCAGATCTTTAATAGATTTTACTACAGAAATTGGAAGTACTAGCAGAAATACTATTGAAATGTTAATGAAAATATTTTAATCAAGGTTCTAATTAAAAGTGAGCAAATACCTTAATGATTTCCTTTTGTACCCAATAGGAAAGAAAAAGAGTGATGAGTGATGAGAGTGTCAAATTAAAACTGATCCTAAAAATATTTTTTAACAGGCAAAATGTTTATGCTTTTAACTAGCTTTCAAAAAATTTATTAAGACAAAAAGATGTCAAGTATTTAGTTTATACTTCAATCCTGACAGATTAAACATTTTATGTAAGCACCTAACACAAAGGAGCACAAGAAAAATGTAGACATGTCCACTTATTCCATGTCTTGAATAAGTGACAAACATTAGATATGTTCAAGGAGATTGTGTTCTTAAATGAGCAAGGAGTAAGCCGAGTTAACGGGACACTGTAATCTTGGCTAAGGTAAAAGCATTTGATAGAGGCGATATGATTGAACTGTTTAATCTTTTGCTCAGAGAATAAAGCATGAAGCCAAAATTGAAAGCAACTGGATAACTACAGTACTGGTAAACATAGAATGAATCTGAGGAGAGATAAGAGGCCTATAGGCTTTTTTAAAACAACAATCTCCCTTCCTCCAACCACCCTTGTTGCTATGTATTCTTGGACAAACTTAAACTCTTTTTAATCATCTAAAAATATATGGGGAGATATGTGCTTCCAAAACAAAATGAACTTCACTTCATGGATACAGCAATTGATCAGTAATGGAGTTCAGTTAAAAGAAAAGTTGAAGTGTAATTTGGTTTAAATTGACTTTATCTCACAGGCTGACTGTTAATTAGGAGGATCAAGTCAGACTGGAATTTGCAAGTGGCTTCAAAATATAACTAGTCCACCTGGACTTTCAGGGCTTCTGTTATTTTGCAGGAGCCCAAAGCATGGAGTAATCACATTAGGAAGTACGTAAGTCTGAAACAAAGCAAGTAGTTGATTCTTAAAATTGGTATCTTTCCTCTGCTTGGCTAAACTGTGCTTTGTTTTAAAACCAACATAATGATGTTTTACTATAATAAAGGCAAAGACCAAGATACATTGGTCATTTCCAGTGACTGATGCTTCTTGCCAGCTTTTGAAGCCAATTCATTGATTATATATATACATACATATATACACACATATATATAAAATGTATATTTTGCATTTCTCATTTGAAGAGTGGCAGAGCAATATGATTTTTCTCTTCATGGCTAACACTCTAAGAATTTATGTTCAAAAGTAAGAAACTGTAAACTTCTTGTGGTGTGAGTACTCCTTAAGTTATCTTGACAACTAGAGAAACTGGCTCAGAGCAAGTACAAGTATTTCATCATATTTTCATTTTGGTTGTGGAAGTATCACTACGAATCAAGATGTAAGAATTTTAAAGGTAGGCATTGGACTACTCTTAACTGGAGATAGTAGGTAGTCAAGTTGACATTCAAGCCAATGCCAACATATATGGCAAAATGTCTTAAAATCAATACACCCACAGCAGCTGATAGTGCAAATTCATAAACTTAAGGTCAGAAAGCACCATTTGCACCTGCAATATAAGAGCACAGAATTAGCAGGTGTGTGTCCTTGAAAAAAATTTACCAAAGTTTACCTTGCCTAAGGTCAATCATGTTTACATGCAACTTTCCTTTCACATATAATAATGGCAGTATTTTTACCATTACATTTGATGTTTCTCTGTTCTAATTAGACTTACAGATTTGTCTTAGACTTTTGGAATAAGTCATAATACTCTTGTCAGTATCACACTCCTAACAGTGATGGGAAAACCATGAAACCTTGAAAAAAAAACAATGACAAGTTTATAGTAGCTGAAAATTTTGAAAAATTAGGTATTTGGATGGATGCATTAAAAATAATTGTATAATCCAAAATATGTTTTAGATATTCCACAACACGTAGTTTTTCTTTGCTCTCCTAATTACACGCTAGATGCCTTTTTGCTTCATTTTTCTCTGGTATTCAGCAACGGCAATAGTGAAATTTCTAGACATTTTGTACATTCACTCTCCAGTTCTTTCAACCATGGCAAGCACCGCCTTGCTGCTCTGAGTAACAAACCAGGCTGTAAAGACAACACACTAAGCTAAGCTAACTTTTGCACAGTCATGAAGCCAGAATTATTTCACTGTAATCAGAAAGACCTTCTCAGGCTTTATTCACATATCCCTTCCATCTGCAGTCTTACATATATCCTGTGTTTCGACTCTTTAACAGAGAGTGCCGTATTGATAGGCTTAAGCTTCATATTGTCAATCCCAAGTATTTTCTTCTCCTGCAGTTATTTTAAGTCTTCAGAACAATATGAAAATAAACAAAAAGCACTTCAAACTCAAAAAACAAACCAACAAACAAACAAAAAAGAACAGGAAAGAAACTCAGGTAGTAAATACCTGGAACTCAAGCTTCCAGCAGGGATAGGAGTAGATACCAAGGCACAGATGATCTCTAGACCAACACAAGCAAAACTCATCCCATTGGGGCCTTGAAGGAAAATCTCCAACATTTCCAATAATATATGGAAAACTGTGAGCAAAGTAGGCAAAGATCCTTCTGTTTCTGCAACAGATTCCTATCTTCTGAGGAGGTGGCCTATGTAGGACAGAATTCCAAACACACATCCCATTGCAACTTAGAAATTTTTTTGGAATCACAAAGATGTAAACCAGAGGATACGGATGGTTAAGTTTACAGAATCTAATTTTCCTTATGCTAACTTAACATCTTAAGGCTTAAGATGTAAAGACTCGTCCTGTACCTTCATGGGAAGCCATTTATAGAAGCTATACCAAAGAAACAGATGGGGGATAGAAGAAAAAGAGGAAAGAGTTTAGTCATTGGGTTCTATCATTCTAAATTTAGGATATTACAAAATATAATTAATGAATTTTAGTCTTTTCACAGTGTTCTTCAGTCTTTTGTCAAAATGGTCATTTGATAAGCTTCGAAATTACACATCATATCTACATTCTGGAGAAAATGGAAATACTGACAATATGCAGGTACACTGTGACTTAGCACAAAGAAAAGTTTGGTAGTGTTATGCCTAAGATGGCAATTGTTCTGCCTCCTCTATAACTTTAAAACCGATTAGTTTCCACATTCTTAAAATAAAATGTATAAATACTAATATTGATTTGAAAGCATCAGTTCTAACTGAGATATCATTCCTTGCACATTCTCCGTAGAGCTAAACAATACAAGCACATGGATACAGTTCATAGCATCTACTGTAGCACTCACAACAGCATCAAAGGTACTTCAGAGCTGGGATCTAAGAGGCACCACCACCAACTTTTTGGATCCAGTTCACCTTCTCTCATATCAAGCTCCAAACACGTCTGACATTAGATGCACTGCTCTATAGTGGTCTCTAAGCAGTTGCTGCCAATCATCCTATCTGTATCTTGAAGCTTACTTCGCTTTGGCAAAAGAAATTCCCCAATTTCTGTTGGAATACTGCAATTCTGTCACTAAATATAATGTGTCCTGTAAATCTGCCATTGTGTCAGATTTCCACTATCCAGAGTAGTTTTCAAGGTAGCAATATCTTTTGCTTGAGAATTCTGGAATGCATACATTATTTCGTGGGCATGTGACAAACTACTTAAATAACAGCAATTCAACTAAACTCACCATTAAGGAGGTATTTTGTATTCAAAGAAAAATGTAGTTCAGCTGAGTTTTTCACTGTGGAACATTCAAAACCTTCCAAGTCAACACCTGAATAAAGATTTTACGTATTTAGAAAGAATCTTTATTTTTATATATTCCACTGAAGAGGAATAAAATTGCTTGAAAGAGCAATTATTTATTAGAATTTTACACACTGTCAAGAATTATGTAATCAAGGGATGAAGATATAGGTCATTTATTTCTGAAGAAAACACTTTGTGGAGTATGAAAGGAGAAAAACTGAATTGAGATAATTTAGGTTTCTAGTTTCAGTATCAAACTAAGGCTGAGTCATACAATCACTTTGAAGACAGCTGTAATGATATAAAATGTTACTGTGTACAGCTGTTCACTGCAAGGACTGCACTAGAGATTGCCTACTCCAAAAATAAGTTGTGGTATCCAGTCGAATGAGCATGGGTTTTATTGAAAAATCAGTTAAGCTTGCTCAAACTAGCTGAAGTGGTAATTTTCCTTACAGTAAGGGAAAATAAATTCTCACACCACTCCTAGATACAGAAAAGTATATATACATCTTCAATAGAAGATTTTGTTAGTAAGTTTAATGGCAAATTTGCTTCTTGCCTGTAAGACTGATAGATGACAGAAAAGTACCTCTATGGCACTTGATCTGATAGTGGACATGAAAGCTAGTTTGACTACAAAGGTCAAACTAGTATGAGTGGAAATGTCAAACTAATATTCTGTAAAATACCTTTATGCTCCAGAGTACTAACCCAGCTGCACACTGGACATAAATTCTGTAGACATACATACTTCAGTCTTGTTTAATGGCTGCATACTTATGCATCTGAAGAAAAATGACAAAAATCTGCTTATGTAACTTAAAAAAGAATGCCATTGTTTTTGTCAAGTTCTTTCATTAGCATTTAACATCACAAAAGAATCACAAGAGAAAAAAAAAAAGAATAGGTAATATAAGGTAAGCAACAAGGAATAAAGACAAAACTACTTGCAGAAAAACAGTATGTAACTAAACTGCAATCACAACATTAACTACAGTACAGTGTACCATCCAAGATACCTTCTAAAAAATCTACACAGTTATGGCAATCTTGCAACATCACTCTAGGATATAAGACATGCTCTGAAACTTGCCCCCAAACCCAGAAGGAAGTAGCCTATGCTATGCTGCATTCCAGTAACAGTTTTCAAGCTAGAGGCAGTTTAGAGGCAGCTAGATCACAGTTGCTGCTGTTGGCCATTGTTAAAACTTAACTGGGACTGCCAAGGTAGACTAAGGCAGTTAATTTTACGTCTACCTCTGTTATGACAGCTAATCTGAGAAATATGACAGCCAAGAGACCATCAATACATTTCCAAACCTTCTATCTACAATGCTGCTCTTCCTTTTCAGTCTTTCTACTCTACAACTTCTCCTTCCCAAACCAAGTATCAGATCTTGCGGCTTGTGGTCTTTCCTCATCTCTCCAAATGATGATTCCAATCCTTATAGTTTGTCTTAATCTTCCCAGAAAGTAACTCAAACCCTATGACTTCTAACTCTTTATCACATATCCCTATTAAGCAAAGCTCTCCCAGCACCAAATGCTGCACAGCTGTGTTACCAGTTGAATCTAACTGAATGCCTAATATCTGACAGCCTAATATCACAGGGCAAGATCATGCACAGATAGATGCTCAAGCCTGAGATACAGCCTTGCTCGTCAACATAATGTTTCCCTCTGGCTATTTAGAGTTCTCTCTGAGGACTAATTAGTCCTCACATAATTCTCTATAGGTATTGCTTACAGTTCTAAATAAGTTTGCTTATAGCTTCACATGTACAGGATAGAATATTGTCAAATTATGACAGCACTGACCTTTCTAAGATGGTATAAGATACAATTAATATGAATACATGTATAAGAAATAGATATTGTTATATTAATACTGCTGCTATTACTACTGTTAAAGATTACCAGATTGTGTTACAAGGGATTTCTTTACTGAGCTCACTCTGTTTGTCTTTGGACTGAGGGAGAAATATCATTTGTATTAACTCGGGACAGTCACTTTTTCCTTCCAGGTCTTTGTCTTCTGGGTTTCTTTGACCACATTCAATCAGCTTTTTTCATTCTAGTAGAGGCCAAAACTTCACAGGCAAAATGTTTGCACTCTGTCAAAACATGATGTTCGTATTAACCACCATCCATTAACTTCAGTCTCAAGAGGAAATTCTGACACTGATGGAGGAATACTGTCACTAAAGGACACATAAAGATACACAGGAATATGTGATTGGGTCACTGAGTCTAGTTCTTCACAAGAATAGGTACTGGTGCTACAGAAGTTTAGAGTTTAAGAGTCTACAGATGATAAACATTCATGAACTATAGGACTCAAGTCCTCCTCAGAGCAATTTATAGCACGTACTACAAAAGCCCAGAGCTTACACTGCAGTGAGGTGGCAGGAGAGAGCAATAGTTTCTGATTTCTTCTCAAAAAATTTAAAATGGTAATAAACTGCCATTGACCTTAGCATGTGAAGCCTCATGCAAAGCCTAGTAAAGTCAATGGATGAAGATATGTTGCTATTTCAGAACACATTTAAGGACTGCATTTTTTAACATGAAAAATTGCTTTTTTATATTTTTTAGTTTTATCACTTCTTATTACAAGGTAAGTTTGTGCCTTTAATGAATAGGTAGGATACAAAATCAGTTGCCAAAGTATTTTTAGAAGGAACTTCTTTCTAGCAATAAACAATTATATCTGCCAGAATTCTCTGGCATAATTTTTAATCACAGGTATGTAGTAATTTAAGTCTTTATTTTAGCTTTATATTAAGCTACATTATTATATTCTGTTGAAACTATTAATATGGAAACATTTTAACAAGATGCTGGTCATCTTTATTTCATTCAATTGGAAAGATATAGAGGCCTTTAGAAAGCAAACTATATAATAAAACCGTACAGAAACAGAATCTATTCAGTAGTTTACATATAGTTTGTTAAGCTTTCAAATAATGAAAACTAAATAAAGGCATATATCCAATTTACTTTGTTATTTACATTTGAGTACAACTTATTTTTTCAGTATGGTCTGCCTGTGATCATTTAGTGTTTTTTTCTCTGTAGTAAGTATATTAATATTTCTAATTAGCTAACAGGGACATAAAAATGTCTGTATGTAGAAGTGACTAATAATATGATAAAAAACTGAGAGCACTAATTTTGCTGTCAATTTTATATCCTAGTAATTACATATTAAATAGGCTGCACTTTTCTTATGGTAATTAGTGATGTTTCGAAATATTTAAATTGTGGAAAAACATTTCATTTTTTTCAAGAACAAAAATGTATTTTCATATTTTTCTTAAAGACAAAGTTTGTATAGAATTATGTAGATGGATAACTTCATTCATTTGAAACTCAGGAAGTTCCACCTCCATGTGAGGAAGAACTTCTTTCCTGTGAGGGTGACAGAGCCCTGGAACAGGCTGCCCAGAGAGGTTGTGGAGTCTCCTTCTCTGGAGATCTTCCAAACCCACCTGGATGCCACCCTGTGCCACGTGCTCTAGGTGACCCTGCTGGAGCAGGGGGGTTGGACTAGATGGTCTCTAGAGGTCCCTTCCAACCTCAACCATTCTGTGATTCGGTGATTTGAGTTGACCAGTTAATTTGCAATATAAGCACATGTGAATAAACCTGCCTGTGTGTTTAGCTGCTACATGGATTGGTTTCTCTCTAAAGCTTGTCTTCCTCTGATTTGAGAAGAACTACAAATGTGGATGTTCAGTTTAGAAAGTGTTTCAGAACAGAGACCTCGTGTTTACACAGGCAAAACAATGTTTTTTTTTAAAAAAAAGCCCATTTTGTCTAGAACAGGGGAAATTTCCCTCTTCTGCTTAGTAAAGTGGAACAGGCAATGCTCTCCTTGCATGGATACTCCAGACTGGGAGCACTGCATAGCACCAACCATATTCAGACTAGAAGTCAGCAAAAAGTAACTGGCAGGCTCCAATCTTGGTATTTCTGTTGTTGCTTAGGAACCCAACTCCACTATGAAGAAACTGATTAAAAAAAAAAAACACAGAAAAAGTAATTTCACTGAATGGAAATCCACTCAATTCAGAAACAACCAGTTTACTAACTAGCGTGTTTTCCAAATAAGAACATAAAACTTGTCCATCTGTTTTTATTGAGTATTTTATACCAATAAAATCAGAAAAGAACTTATACTAACCACTTACCTTATTTCCCAAAAGCATCATATGATTGAAGAAGCAGAATTTTAAACTAAACTCTCTTCAAACAAATACATTCAGTGATACTTGGTAACAAATTCATAATAAACAGCATTAAAATATTTTGGATTCTTGCAATATGCACGCAACCTTTACGGAAGCCATTTTCTGGTTAACTTCACGAAAGGCAAAATGGATAAGCTTCACCTCGAGCCAAATTTGCACATACTGAATAGCAAACTTCATTTTTATAAAATCTCTACTTTTGTACCAAATCAAGTTAGTCACTGCACACCTCCAGTACCACCTTTCATTTTGTTGAATTATTAAACAAACAAAAAATAGCGAGATAGAGCAATCCAGCTATCTATACTTGCACTGTTTAAATATGCATTCGTAAAGGAATAAAGAAAATTATTTGTAGCATGAATATTACTTCTCCCGCTTTTAAGGAGTAGTACTTTTAAGAATAGTATATGTACTAAAGCTGGCTATAATTTTAGCAATGATTCAATAGCAACATCCCAAAGAGATGTTGCTATCTTCCTAGATAATCTGGATATCATTGAACAAATGGATAATATTTGACACATCAGGACACATGTAGTCAGGTTACATTAGGCCAGGGGGACAATACAACCAAAGCAAAAGTTGACTCAAGTTTACAGAGAAGATCTCAGCATTTAGCATATATTGAACTGAAAACCAACACAACTAGAAAAATTATCTGTATCATAGCATGGGGCAAATAGAAAAGTCTATACTGAAGCTGCTAACACATAGTTTAATTTAAACACACAATTCTAAGAATCGACATTAAGCCATATTTCTCAGTGTGCTTGTGTATATATATATTCTTTTTGTATACGATTTCAACTAATAACGAATCTCACAATTAAAACATCTCTTCCTATATAGGGACTGCATTTCTTATCTTATAATTAATGTAGACATGAGCTGGTATTTCTGTAAGAAGAAAACAGTTTCCTTCTTTAATTTCCTATTTCACACCTAATAGAGCCATGAGTTTATATTTCTGTACAGAGAAAACAGTTTTTGTTGTGTTTCACAGGTTAGCTATCATTCAGACATATTCCTGCACTGTTGGATATCTGATTCTCTTTTCATTTGATATAAAAGCACAAGCAGACTGGATTCATACTTCAGCTTTTAAGAGAAATGAATATTAATAGTTCTGATTCTTTTCATTTTAAAATATGGTTGCTGTAAGAACCTCAGCTCTGGTTGGAACTGTACCCATCTCTCCACTTTTCTGTGTTTCCTCTACTACTTTACTGGCTGCTTCAAAAAACACAACCTTTCCCTCTAAACAGCATTTCCATTTCTCAATGTTTCAAACCAAAAGGCTTATATTGCCTATTTTCTCAATGCTTAACTTAGAAAAAGAACTATCTGGGCACATATTTCTGTTATATATGGAAATATATATAACATCTACGATTAAATCAATTATAAGATGCACAGTCATTCATACAAATGCTTTGATGCTGATATCACAAAACACACTGAAATACCACAGACATGCAGCCACTTCAAAAAAATACAATGGAACCTACTCTGCAGACAATAATCAGCATCATTTCTTCTTCTACCATGGAAACTAAACCATATACTTCTCTTTCCCAGCATTTTAGATAGACAAACTAAAATGGGTGATATAAATATATATATGGGTGAAACTGTGATGAGCTTCTGCATGAAGCATGAAGATCAGAGAATTAGGATCAGACATAGATCATTTGCTCTTGTTCTTAAAACATTAAAATTCTATGTTGAAAATTCTAGGAAAACAAGGTATGTTTATGTAAGAACATGCACAAGTACTTGTACAATTACAATAATCTTTCTCTACAAAGAATTTATAGATATGGATGTATTTAATTCTAAGAACGTGCCATTTGCTGAATTAATTAGTTTTTAATAGTACACTGTTATACACAAAATTAAATCCCTATGTTTCTGTTCCTTTAATCAAGTAAGTATTACGTGCGTTGACTCACAGTTGGCAGGAAGAATATATGAAATGTTAGATAACAAAGTCTTATGCAAAATTAAAAAAAAATTTAAAAATCAGTGGCCGCTCATAATTGACTACTATAGACCTGCAAAACAATTTACTCAGATGAGCCTATTGCAATGTTAGGGAATTTGAAGAAAGGTTATATTCAATTATTATCTTAAACTGACTATAATACTACAAACTCAATAATGAACCCTTTGACTAAAAATATTTTTTAGAAACTAAGACTTCAAGAGATTATAAGAAATCTTATTTTAATTGAAAGAAATGTCCCGGTAACTAAATGAATACTGACAGTTGTTGCATAAGAACATGATGTTTTACTGATATTTCCCAGAAAAAAAGTTCAGCTGCATGACAAGAGAGGAAAAATAGGTCAAAACTTCAAAGATGTGGATATACTGCAAGTTTTTAACACAAGGAGAGATTAAATTTCCACCTGTAATTTTTGTGCTCATTTAATCTTCTCTGTAATAAATTCCAGTACAACTGGCAATGATTATAGTACATTGCAATTTTCATTTTAAAGATGCAAAAGGAGCTTCATGAACACAGCAACATTCTGAGAATGAATTTAAATTCCTTGGAGTGAATTTTTACCATCTGGGAAATGCTTCACACTCAACTTATTTTGAGTAACTCTTTGTAAAATACCAGGGCAGTTCAGTTTTCACCAAATCTTTCTTTATCACAAATCCATAATTCCAATATGCTATCTAATTATAAAAAAAAATGCAGAATCACACTTGAACCGTAACTGAGACAACTTTCCCATCTGTTTTGCTTATTCAGACTTTCAGCTTTCAACCACTTTAGTAAATAGCTTATTGGAAAGGTATATGTCTATTGTTAAGTACATGGATAAGGACATATTTACTGGGCATTTCTGGTTCCAGACGAAAGTTTAAATTCAACAAAAGATAATCCCCTAAAAGAATACTCTATATATTTCAATTCTCAGATATTATGCTACATACCTTTAAATACTGCAAACACCTTTCACATTTTGGATAAGTATTTTCTATCCTATTACACTTTCTCATATTTGATATTCTAAAGTACTTAGAAGTTCATCCATTTTGTTCATTCCAGAAATCTCAACTCTCAGAAAAGGATGCCAGATTAATTCCCATGTGTTTAACATGCTTATTCTCCACAGCACTTCAGTTTCTGTATTATCAAATTCACTGATGGTTTATGCAGACATAAGCTCCAGTGAAGAGTCATTAGAACAAAAAATGTCCCCCCCAACCTCAGATCAGGAAAGGATTATGAGTTTTGACCTAATCTTGGAAGGCTGTGAATGGAAGGGTAGCAGCTGGAATAGCTTCAGAGATCCAACTTTAGCCACTTCAGAAAACTTGGGTATCCTGGCCAGCTCTACCACTGTCACCAGCATGATCCGAACTTTAGTGGTAACATGCCCCTGCCTTCGTGTTACATAAAATCTCAGTGTAATCTTTAATAACATTGAAAGACACAATTTACCCTAAGGCCTCATCAATAGAGATGATGACATAGTTTATCTTAGCAATGTTAAAATATTTCAGACTTCACAGTTCTGCAGAAAGTTGGTAGAAACATTCTAGCCTCAAAATCAGCCAGCAGTGGTGTGCCTATAGCTGTGATGGTCTGGACTAAACCTCAATTCCAGATACAAAATTTTACATTTGCTATTTATATATTGCTCTAAGTCTACACAGGGCCAGACAAGGAACCACTCCTGATCTCCGGGGTACGTGTGAAAACCTGCCATAAGGCTGTGCATCAGCTAGCAGGAGAGCTGCTAAAGAGGAGCAGACAGCAGCTCTCCCTGAACTCTTTTCACACTAGGGACTGAAGATATAAACTGATCCTGTTTTCTTTTTGCACGTTATACATTACATACCAGGCAAGGAGGTAAAAAAAACACTCTTGAGGCTTGAAGAATTCTGCATGAACTTGCAGTCTTAAGATAGAGTCAAAAATGCTGGGAATGGAATGAGCTTTTTCAGCACTTCCATCTTTTGCAATAACCATCTAACAGGTACAATTCAAGGGAACAACTGCCATCGGCAGACCGTGCCGGGAACAGCATTCCTGTCTCATTCTCTTCTTTCCCAGAGCAGATTGTGTCTGACTGAGACACATCATCTTTCCTGCTCTTCCTCAGGAAGAGCTTGTGACTATGTGCCACAGCTTAGCCCAGGACGTTCTGCATGCTAACTGCTAAAGTTAGCATTAGGAGTTTTTTATTATTCTATTTTTATAAATTATATTTTTCCTAAGCATACATTGAGTCCACATTTGAGGAGGCCACAGAGAAAGTTATTTCATCTATGGGCAGAAGTAATTTTTGCTCTTGGCATACACTTCAAAGCAATTTTTAGAATCTGAAACAGAAATAAGTGATGTACTAAAGTGCCCCAATTTTATCTCCGGCCTTAGAAATACGGGAGCCATGCAGATTTAAATGCTTTTTTAAAGCAAAGAATAATCCCATGCATTGTCAGTGTGCCAGTCCAATTCAAACCTGTTTTAAATCATTGTTGAGACTTACCATATGCATTTTTTAGTTTAGAATTATAGATCTAGTTCAGAATGATATCCCACTGTTTTTGAACTGATGTATTTTCCTCCAGTGTTTTAGAAAGAAAAAGCTCTTTCATACTAGTAATTTTAATGTGTTAGAATCTGAATGTATCCAAAATCTGCTAAAATCAGTATGAACATTGCCACTAACACCAATAAGCTTTGGATCAAATTCCTAAAAATATACTTATTTTAACTGTCAATCACCACTCTAAACATATTTCTTTATTGAATTTAATATATTGTTAGCATCAAGTATTCTGGAAAATCTTCTAAAAATAGCCATTATCATAGCTATCTCGCAAAGTATATTATTTTGTAAAACACATATATGCACATTAGATATATGCAGAACCTTCAAAGAATGATAAAGTACATATACAAAATTACACTACGGATTATGTAATTAGACTTTTCTAAAGTCTGTTTTTTTCAGAATATATGGAAAATGTTAATTCATCTAGCAAAAGGTTTATGAAATGTAACTGTTGTTTTTTGTGAGGCTTTCCTGGAAAAGCAGAACAAAATGTACTGGGTGGCAATAGAGAAGGAACAAACCTGGAAGACCAGGAGTTTAGGTTATTCTCTAGTAAATTAGAAAACTAGTTTAAATCTCTGCTTGGCACAGGTACTTGAAAGTAGGATTTTATGGTGTACTAACCACCAAACTGTTGACTATTTTCTTCTCTTCTCTCTCTTATTTTTGCCCTAGTTCATTCTTCTTTTTCTCTTTCTCACTCTGTTTTGAGAGGGGACAGTAATTTTAAGGCAAAACAAAAATACTTTTAAATTTCTCATCACATGTTAATATAATTGTGCTGACATTTACTTAGGAGAACCGTTGAACTTACTGCCTTATCTTTATGTTATTTTCAGCTTAGCTCTCAAGTTTCCAAAGATTAAATAATGAATACTAAGGGAAAAAAATTCTATTAGATGAAAAATTACTCACTCGGAATCATACAAATTTCTTCATTATCATTGTCATAATCCTTATGCTATCAGATTTAGTACTAGAATGAGTAATAGCTGTGAAATATAGTTAAAGTCCTTTTATTATTTTGTATATTTTTTCCTAATAGTCTTTTAATTCCAGTACTTAGCATTACTTGTCTAAATTTAATTTGCTGACAGATAGAGTGTTAATTGGACAAGATCTGTTGTCTGTGGGGTTAAGGCAGAGCTTAATTATGCACAAACTGTTGGGTGTGTTTTCATTTGGTGGAAATTACTGTAGCTCCGTATCGATATATGATATGGTGTTCCGTATCGTAAGGAATCTGGTTGTGAGAGAAGGGAAGGGAAGGGAAGGGAAGGGAAGGGAAGGGAAGGGAGGGCAAGGGAGGGGAAGGGAAGGGAAGTCTCCACCAAGCAGTCTTGGTTTATAGCCAGTTCTCAGAAGGCTGCATGTAGTTCCCATAAAAGGAAATAAAGCTCTCATAAGGAAAAAAAAAAACAAAAAAAATCTAATCATAATGAGAAGTTAAAAAAAAATTCAAGGAATAATCATCTGTGATTTTTTAAATTCCAGAGGTGAAAAAAAGAACTGCCGTGTGATACTTTGTAATGTAACTGTCTCAGTAAACTGAGTATTTATGTAGATGGAATAAGTATGTAAGGCAACCCGAGGGCAGCCATGCAGTAACAACATTCAGTATACTTTAGATCAAAATACATGAAATTATTAAACTTACAGAGATGTCACTTAAAAATCTAAAGATCAGGATTCCTGGTGAGCACCATCAGAAAATGCGCATGCTTTGATACTACTGTATGCACTCCCTTTCTGACAGTGGCTTACTTTCACTGTTGGAGAAAAAATATTTCCCCATGGCTACTGTTGCTATAGGTGATATATCAATTTCTGCTACACTGTGGAATGTAGACAAATGTTTTTGATGGAAAAAAATACAATTTAGAATTTCCTGAAAGAAAAACTTATGATTATGACACTTGATTGAAACTTGAAAAATGTTTGTTCTAAAATTTCTCATTAAAATCAAGAAGTCCCTGGGTACTTTGATGCAACATGCCTTATCTGTAAATGAGACACTCTGAAGAAGAGTGCATCACTCTGGAAGGTTAAGCAAAGATGGACAAACAGATTACAGTATTTTACAATACAAAACACAACATTGCTTGAATGTTTATTGTTCATTTTACTTCTGTGGCCATGATATAAAACTATTATCTGAAAGAGAAAGAAAAAAAAAAAAAAAAGAGGAGGGCATAGGATAGTTCCTATAGCCCATACTGTTCAAGGGAACCAATGAATGTTTTTTTACTAACTACAGACAAAACAGTCTATAAAACCTCTAATTTTAGCAGTATTATTAGTCCTCAGATTGGTATCTGATCTCTTTATCTCTTTATCATTCCTATGAGTAGCCAGAAAAAAAAAAAAAAAGAAAGAAAAGAAAACCTACCATATTTTGGAGGAAAGAAGCAAAAGCCAAGAATCTTGTAAATGAAGAACAGGCCTTGAGTAACTAACAGAGTAGCCTATAAGAGTGCAGCAGTGAGTACCATCTCACTTGCTTGGAGGGACGCGGTTGTGCTAGGGGGCAGTTAGGTTTATGCTAACCGAGTAAACAGCAAGTGACTCAAATAACAGGATAAGGACCATTTTAACAACTAGCTTTCCAGGATTTTATCCCAGAAAAGAAAATTAAAGAGTAGTGTTTCTGTGAACCCAAAAGTGCTGCGAGCCCAAAAGCCTGATTTTACACAAACCTGTATCTCAGCACAAAAGATACTGTGAAGAATTGAAGAAAGAAACCTCATATAATTCTTCTCTTGTAGCTCTCATCTAGTAATGGGAATTTTTGACTGAGGAAGCTTTCAAGAGTGTCCCTCCGGCGCCTGGTCAATTTTAAAAGGAAAGACATGAGAACTATACAAGGCATGGTTACAGTCTATAGACTAAATGATCTGTCTCTGCAACAAGTTAGGGAGTTATTTCGCTTCCAGCTTAGTAAGAAGAAAAACAAAGCAAAGACTTGGCTGAGATGACATCCTGATAAATCTGAACATTGCCCACAGTTACTGTGCTTCTAGAAATGGCTAGGATTTGCAAATGAATTAATACAGAAAATAAATTTGCTTTTGAACTTGTATCTCATGACAATTATTATAACTGGAAAAGATGCACATAAGATATATAACATTAAAAATGTAATTATCACATTCATAACCTGCTCCTCCAAAAAAAAAGCTCTTTAAAATCTCTTTCTAGGTTTATTGCTATAATATCTGATGTTCTTTCAGAAAAGCATTGTATGATGTGATGAACCACTGTTACATCTTCTCAGTCTTCTCACTGCATGCACAGACATTTATACAATTAAATGAAATGTAATACAGCTTTAATACTTTTCATAGTGCAAATACTCCCCCACACGCATACAGCAATGTATGTATTTAGGGTGAAGAAAGAGTTAAAGAAATAACTTATATTTGAATCTGATCATAATATAATGTGTAATCATCGAATCATCATAGAATGCTTAAGGTTGGAAGGGACCTCTAGAGGTCATCTAGTCCAACCCCCCTGCACACGCAGGGTCACCTAGAGCACGTGGCACAGGACTGCGTCCAAGCAGGTTTTGAAGATGTCCGGAGAAGGAGACTCCACAACCTCTCTGGGCAGCCTGTTCCAGCACTCTGTCACCCTCACTGTTAAGAATTTTTTCCTTAAGTTCCTGTGGAACTTTTGGTGCTTCAGTTTCCGGCCATTTCCTCTAGTCCTATCAGT
>NW_010586107.1:299024-310666 GCF_000705375.1 Tinamus guttatus
CCATTGGCCTTCTTGGCCACGAGGGCACACTGCTGCCTCATGGTCAACTTGTCGTCCACCATCACACCCAGGACTTTCTCTCCAGAAGGTCAGTCCCCAGCCTGTACTGGTGTCTGGGGTTATTCCTCCCCAGGTGCAGGACCTTGCACTTGGCCTTGTTGAATTGCATGAGGTTTTTCACCGCCCAGTTGTCCAGTCTGTCCAGGTCCCTCTGGATGGCAGCGCAGCCCTCTGGGGTATCAGCTACTCCTCCCAGTTTCGTGTCATCAGCAAACTTGCTGAGGGAGCACTCTGTGCCTTCATCCAGGTCACTGATGAATAAATTGAACAGGACTGGACCAAGGACTGACCCCTGGGGGACACTGCTAGCTACAGGCCTCCAACTAGACTCAGCACTGCTGACCACCATCCTAATATCCCTAACCAAAGATACTGAAGGAAATCTTTTCCTCTTTTAGGACAGACACCAAGAAATTCTGGTCTCCTGCAACTTCACAGCATTGCTCTATTTCCTTTCTATTGCATTGAGGCTTAAGAATACAGGCTTTTAAAACCAGCAAAATTAATTCACATACTATAACATTTTCCTCTCTAATTCTCAACAATTAATATTTGTAGTAAGCAAATAATATGGGGGAAAAAAGTAAATTGTCTGAAAAATAACCAGTTGAACTATAGATAGGTATGCACTTTGCTCCACACATGACTATGTACATGGTCAGACAGCTCATAATTTGATTTGAAAACAGATTAAATGTTCATCTCATTTCTTGTCTTAATAACACATCCAATGCTATCTGTGACAATAGGCCTTGGATATGCCATATAAATCTATAGTTTTATTTCTTTGATATGCTTGCTTCAAACTGTTTTATTTTCACATTGTTTTACTGTAGACTTAATGATTAGATTATCTTCGTAATGACACAGGAGATAAAGTATATTTACAGAACAGGTGCACACTAATAGCTACTAAGCAATTTAATTCAGATAGTTTAAGCCTGAGAAAAAAACAAAAGATAACACTGTATAGGTATTACAGAAGAGTAGGTAAAACTGTCATGGTGTTGAGTTGCAGAAATGTAACCACCTAGCTCCAATATTATTTTGGGATTTAGGGAATTATTGTATTTAACTTTTAAACTTTCACATTATTGCGAAAGGTCATTTTATTGCAATACATTGTATTCAGATGAAATTACAAGAGTCATATTCAGCTTCCCAGGCATTTCCTTACTTGTTCGTTCTGCTACTGGATTTTTGGACATTACCCACTGAGTGTTAAAAGAGTATTTTAACAATGAGATTTAAATGGACACTAACATTGCAATTAAATTACATTACATTACAATTAGCTTTGTCAAGTTCATTATTTAGAAGTTGGAAGCTGTAAAAACAATAATTGCTAACAAATACATGTTTATAAAATTAATTAGTCCCACTTGTCTTTTTGTTCCTATGGAACACACTGTACATTTGCCTTAAATAACTGTGCAAAGAACAGGTTAGAATGAGAAGGAGCAAAAAGAAAGACAACATAAGGAGACTTTAAAAGGTCTCCTAAGGAGATCCTAAAAGATCTCCAGGACATCTTTAATGACACATGCAATAAATGGTCTGAAACAATACCTAGTATAATCCCCAGTACAAGTTCCTGGAATAGCTCTACTATTTCTTACTAATTGCACAGAGTTGAATTTGGCTATAAATTGGGGGGAAAAAAAAAGATAATCTTCACAGTTGAGAATGCCCAAATTAGCAAGGTTTGGAAAATGTGCACATTTCAGTGTATTATAATCAGGAAGGGGATGAAAAAGAGAGGAAAAAGAGCTTATATTTGACTTTTTAATACATTTCATCTGTAAGATAGTTCTTGGTCAACAACGCGGTGATCAGCTACAGGTTGATAATTACAGCTCTTTGAGGAGTTGCCTACCTGGTTGTGCAGGTGATCATATGCAGGAGATGAGAATGTTTTAATTGCCACCATTTTTGAATAAGATTATTTCATTATACATTAACATTTCTCCCTTTCTCTATAAATGGAGAAAACACACGTATTTTTTTGGCTTAATATAATCTAAATGCATTTTTCTCTTTTCTTTTTATTTCTTTCATTTTGTATTCCACTCAAAGTCATTTTGTATTCCACTACTAGCCATCCTCATACAATTTTATGTTGAAGATACAAGGCTTGAAAAGTCCAACTAGACATCACAGTTTGCTCTTATCAAATGAGATATCTGAATAAGAAACTGATGTTGACAAATACATGACCTACTATAAATAGGGCTTTGGTAATGTCACCTAGAGGAATATCTCTCAAGCAGAATAAATTTTGACTCTAACCAGGAATTCAACACAGACAGGAATTTTAGACCATACTTCTTGCAATTCTTAGATCCTTTTGCTATGCATCTAGTCACAGCATACATTAAATATCTTGATTCTCTCCAAAAAGAAAGATTAAGCTGCAAGCTTATCCTTGAGTGTAGACCCACACTTCCTTTGAAAGTCACAGGCTTGTGAGACAAAACAGCTAGATCAGGTATTTGCTTCCAATAAAGATCTAATTATGTTTCTAGAAGGAAACTAAGGTGTGACTCCAGAGTTATTTTTTCCTTGAAAAACAAAACACTTATCAAAGACTGCATTTTTGAATTGCATATTCTAGATCACTTACTTAAAGAGGAATATTGCCTTCCAAGATGAATGAAGTAGCAATACCCATAGTGAGAAAATAAGATATATAAAAAGAGGAAGAATCCTAAGGTCCTACAGTACAGACATTATATCTGTAAATCCTTTTAAGTATCACAACAATATGAATGAAAAACTGTATGTCCTTTGACAGAAAAATGACATGCAGAATTTGTTGAAAATTGAGAGATTTGCTTGAACAGAAAATATTATCCTTTTTTTTTTTCAACAAGAAGCTATTGCTGAAGATGCATTGCAATGAGATTACCTTTAGAAATCTGCTTATATTTTTGTTGCATAAATGAACTTCAGATCAGGCTACTTTCTGATCTGAAACAGAACATAAATTTACACAGAAAGGTCTTTAATTGCACAAGCTAATTATATGTAGTACAATAAGATGTAATGAAGTTAATGCGTGTTAGAGAAAGACACATTATTCTGACTGATTAAGCAGAAACGAGAAATAAAATAATCCCAATTATGTGACAATGGGAGAGTGGTAAATTTCAGCTGCAAGTGTTGACTATGCCAAACCGAGGTTAGGAAGATACCATGATTTTGTCTTCTTTGATCTTTGAGTTTATACAGCTTGAAAAGAATTTCAGGGATGCATATAACAAGACATAGAGCCATAAAATTAGAGAGGCAGCTCACTGGAAATCCTGACTGCCCTCTTCTGGAATGAATGAGTTTGCATATTCCGTTGTCTTTGTTCACATTAAAAATTACATGAGGAATATCCCACTGATGAAACAGTCACCTGATTATCAGGTCTGTATTTTTTCATTTGTATTGTCTTGTTCATTAACCATGTGTTTGGATACTCTAGAAGATGACAAACATCTTACCATGGCAGAGCCCAGGCTATCATTGGCCTTCTTTGCCACAGGGGAGAGTTGTTATCTCAGGGTCAAGTTATTCTTCACCAGAACCCCCCAGGCCATCCTTTTCACAGATGCTTTCCAGAAGGCTGGCCTTTACTAGTGCTTGGGGTTACTTCTCCCCACCTATGGGACTTTGCACTTCCCTTTGCTAAACTTTCTCAGGTTCCACGCTACCATTTCTCCAGCCTGTGAGGTCCCTCTGAACAGCTGTGCAATGTGGTGTATCACCTAATTCCTGTGAGTATGCTGAGCGTGCTTCTGGTCTTGTCCCCCAGGTTATTAAAGAAAATGGCTTGTGGGGGCCACTACTGACTGACTTCCAACCGGACTCAGTATCACTGACCACAACATTCTGAGCTTGGGAGTTCAGCCAGTTTTCAGTCTACCTTACTGTCCACTTACCTAGCCCAAATTTCATCATTTATCTGTGACGATGTTATGGGAGATAATTATAAAATCTTACTGAAATCAACGCAGACAACATCCATTGCTCTTCCCTCATCTACCAAGCCAGCTATGTCATTGTAGAAAGCTATGATGTTGGTTAAGCATGATTTCCCCTTCACAAATTCATGATGACAATTTCAAATCACCTTCCTGTTTTTCACTTTCCCGGAATTAGTATCCAGGATTAGTTGCTTCTCTGCCTTCCCAGGCATCAAAGCAAGGCTGACCAGCCAGTAGTTCTCCAGATCCTCCTTCTCACCCCTCTGAAAGACAGGAGTGACATTTCCTTTCTCCTTTGCCACCTTGCCTGATTGCCATGACACTTCAAAGCTATTTGAGAGTGGCTTCACAGTGACATGGGCCAGCCCCCTTGGCCCTCATGAGTGTATCCCTATCAGGGTCAATGCACTTGTGTATGTCCAGTCTATCTACGTGTTCGCTAACATGATCCTTCTCCGCTGAGGGGGGGTCTTCATTGCTTCAGACTTCCCCTCTGATCACAGAGGCTTTGTTTTAGCAGTAAAGATTAAGGCAAAGGAGTAACTCAGTATTCATTATTCAGCATGAATAATAAGTTCTAAGCAATTTTATTCCTTCTGGACTTTGTTCTGCTCTTTACACTTTAAAGTGTCCTCTAGCTCTCGCAGAAATACAGAGCATCATCTGTATTACTCATGAGCCAAAAGAATTTTTAACAGTGAGCAAAATAAAACCTTGGTCTTTTCATTCAGACTAAGATTGTTACTAATCTGTGATGCCATGTGTTACTAAAATAACTCTAGCATACAAACCATGCTCAGTTATACCAAAATAATTTAATTTGCTGGTGATTAACTACTGATTTACTTACAGGAAACTGCACCCTTGACAAATTTATAAAATATTCCCAGAACTTCAGAATCAGACATTTTGCTTCTGTTATTTTTGATTAAAGACAGTGAAACAAGGAGGAATTCAGTCAGCTTTCACTATCTCCATAAATCCAATCATCTGCATATTAAAAGTGTACAATTGTAGTAAGTTATACCTACAGTTTCAGACCAAACGAAATGCAGTGATTAATAGTTATGGACTATGATCTGTTTAAAAATACAACCATACAAGACAAAATCCAAATATTGAAAAGAAATTAACCAGAATTCTGGAAGATCGGAAAGTTGAAGTTCATTATCCAACTGCAGTGAATTTCCTTCTATCCCTTATTTTTGCTTTTCAACTTCAAGCCATATTTGTTATCATTCAACAATCTAAAACAAAATTCTGATTACTGAAGAGAATTTACAGTACAAAAGGAAAAAAAAAAACAATCCCCAACACTAGAAATAGAGCTGCTATTCAAATTAATAATAGTAACCATTCAAATTAATCATAATCATAACAATACAAATCAATCGTTTTCAGTTATGCTTGAAAAGATTTGCTGTATCAATGAGAATAAGCCTTTTTTTTTTTTTCTCTGAAAGATAACACCAGTCCAGGAAAAGCAATATTAATTCTTTTTGACCATTTTAACTCTTTCTCCATCATAATAGATAGAATTTCTCACTCCTAATTTATTTTAAAGAATTTCTTTAACAATACAATTTTATTCTCATCTAACTACGATGTTCAAATTTTAATGACAATTTAAAAGCTTTAAGTTCTATAGCTTTCAGATTTTTTAAAACTCTACAGAAATGTATGAAATTCACCTCATTTGAAGTTCTACATGAAATTCTACAGAAGTCAATTGATAAGTTTGTATTTAACTTGTACTTCTATATTTACTGCTATTTTATAGCAATCTGCTTCTATTTATATTTTAAATAGAGCAACCCTTTAAAAGAAATAATTCTTATCTACAAATCCTGTAAATTAGTTATCAAGGAGATTTGTTTCAGTACAATGGCTTTGCTGAATACTATACTCTTCTACTAGATTTTAGCCTAAATAAAGCAATTTGCAAATGACATTTGAAGGGACAGAAGTAGCTAAATGCATGCATTTCTTTTCTCCTTAACTTATGCCCTGGGAAGAAGAAAATATCTTAATTAATCCCGTTAAAGCATTTTCATTTGTAAACTCTACACATAGATAAAAGCCTTACAGTTACAATCACACTACCACACTGTATCCTTACAGACATGGCAAATATATTAATTTTCTTTGTTAATGAATCCTAGTACTATTGCAGAAACAATGCCAGACTGCTTAGAATTTTCCATTTCTCTATTCATATTGAGGGATATACAGTTCCAATATTCCATGTATTTCTGTAGAACAGAGTTGGGTTTATTCAAAATATAACATTCTGGGAAAGTGTATTTTAATAATATTTATGAGATCCCTTTGTTAAGCAGCATAAAAAATAGGGAATAATTTTACATATTTTCAGTAAATGTCATTTCACTATCAGAATTGGTACTACTGCTACAACTGAAGTTATATATAATAATAAAATGTTTTTTGTGCATAAAACCTCTGCAGTAAAATTGTGAACCATGCTCAGTTGATTTATTATGTACTATCTAAAGAAAGTGATGTTTTATAATACAACTACAATTCCAGCTGAAAACCAGAGACCTATAGTTTCATAAAGCTCTGTTGATAGGCAAGTAAGCTTTTTCTCTATACCTGGAAGTTCTCTCTCTTCAATACTGTCTTCCACAGATCCAAAGGGATAATTAGCTGGGCTGATTGCAGGAGTGGAAATAAAACTTGTACAGCCAATAGATGAGTTGATTTCAAAATAATCATGGCTGTGATTCATTCGGTGAAATTCCAGAGAAGATACTATTGATGTGCGCTGCTTGGGCTACAAGAAAAATAGAAGTTTGAAGTATAAAATACAGACTTGGTATTTGTTTATAGTTTTTATAACTTCATATATAGATATCTTTAGTGTTTCTCTCCTTTCACTGTTTTTTTTAATCTAAAAAGTTATACAACTAAAAATCATTTTATACAACAAGCTCTCGTGAATTAGAATTATTTTCTTCCAAAATGCGCATTAATCTTGATTAGGAAAAAAAGAATGCATATCACAATTCTAATCAATTTAATTGGGTTTTACAGCCATGCACATAACAATTGCAATCACCTTTTGACAACAAATGGTGCTCTTCACCAGCTGCATTTCTGGGTATGTCTGGCAAAACAATTAGATTGCTGATGCCTGTATAATTAAATTCACAAAATAATATCAACCACACACTATCTTAAAGCAACTCTCTGCTGCTTATTCAGCGTACGAAGGGTGCCTTAGATATTCAAAGACTGAACTGTCTAAAAGCTGAGGGGAAAAAATGTCAGCTTAAAAGACATACATGCAAAGCAAAGCTTAAGGAGTTCTTATGGAATAGCTCTACATTAGTTTGTACCAGTGTATACTTCTGAAATTAATCTCTTTATTAATCCCACTTGATGTGCTGTGGTTTGCCCTGCAGAGATGCATCACAGCACTGCAGAACTGGATTCTTTTTGGATGGATCTTTCTGTATGGACCATAAAGTACACTCCAGGAATTGTACAAAATGGGCTCCAACTCCTCATGGCCATTTGACTACGGGACCACACAGGGCTAGCCCAAACTACAACCTATGAAAACTATACAATGTCAACTGTATAGTCCTGATGGTCCTCAGCACTAGCTGTTTTACTCTGCGGATCTGCTCCTGTTCCACTGAACTGATGCTTAGTATAGACAAAACCTTAGTGCTCTAAGTCACGGGCGGTAAGCCATGGACCAGTGATGGTTTGCAATGACAGGCTAAAGAGCCTGTTGCCAGCCTGTAGCACACATTATGGCTCCATACTCAAACTATTCTAACCCCACGATGCTCCTTGCCTCCTCAGATGCAATGACCTGAAATACTGCATGTCTCCCCCAAAACAGAACAGGCCCTGCAGCCAAGAGTGGAGCAGTCTGTATATTTGTCCCTATTCCTGTATGATAGTGTGAAAAACAGCTTGCAAACTGCTGCCTGAGATAACTAAAATTGTAAAGAGCAAATGGAGAAAGAGGGCAAAAGGAGCTTTAACTCTTGTTTTAACATGTCAGGCAACCAAAACATTTGCAAGGGTCCAGAATTTGCTACTTATCAGTATCAAAAGCAAGTTATTGCCATGGGAGTAATAAGGTCTTCCTTGGACCACTGGACCATGAAGTTATTCACCATCCTTTTCTTAGGACTACCTGTTAAAATACTATCTATCCCAGCGGAGCAATTTTCTATTTGTCTGTGGTCTGTTTCATTTTCAGGTTGTGAGCACTGGAATGTTTGTGCTACAAAGACAGAACCAGACTGTTCTCACTGAAAATTAATTCTTTCTATTGGAACATTAAGAAAAAAATAGACATATTTGTATAGCGTTGGTTGCTTTTTGAAGTTATGCTGGGCACCATATCAATTAACTGTGTTCTGTTAAAACAGAAAAACTGAGGAGGGAAAATTCAGACTTTCATTTGGAACTCTACTGTCTATTTGCTTTCTTTAATAATTCAAAATAGCTTCTATTTTAAAGGCTGATTCTTAGGGCTAGCAATTTCAACACGGACAGACTCTGACAATAAACAGTCTGTTTAAAAGTCATTGTTTTGGACCTGAGCCAAAATAATCATCCGATCACACCAAAAATATCCATGTGTGTTAATTAAACCCAAACCAAACACTTTTGCTAAACAACAAATACATCAATGACCTAATTATTTCTGAAACTGAGAAAGATCTTTGGTCCTTTAGAAAAATGTCACTGGCCCTTTCCCAAGCAGTGGTGTCTTTACTGTTTTGCAGGAAGTTCGTTTCTGATTTGAAAAGGTGACATGTACCACCTTTTCAATTAATGTCATCCAGACATGCCAGATGTCTGGGTATTCTTAAATTGAAGCAGTTCCTGCCTAAAAGGGCAGCTGGCTCCAGCTCCATCCAGCTCCATCCAGCTGGCCCCAGCTCCCAAGCAGCTTCCAAAATGGCTCCCGCCTTAGTCTCTTCAGGTCTCCAGCCATTCTCTCAACTTATTGCCCTTTTTTGGGGGACAAGAATAGCAGCATCTGACGCATCATATGGCCTTTTACTAATTAGTTGCTAGTCAGCTATATCTTAGTCTAGCATTTCAGGCTACTGTGTCATCTTCTAAAGTTTCACAAAAGCATCTGCCTAAATCTCTGGAAAAAAAAATGTTGTGAAGCATGTTTTATCGATATGTTAGGTTTGCAAAACTCATAACTTCCAAACATAGCTTCATTAATGAAATGCCATCTCTTTTTTTTTTTTTTTTCTGGAGACCCAGATTGTTAGTATAAAATAGGTTTACAGTCATTTTCAGAGATGAATATGGAAGCCAGAAACATGCTTACCATTTCTTTGTGCTTACATGTAACCATCTGCTACCCTGGGTGATATAAATTCTTCTTATATGTACATTAGATGACATGTTAACGTGACATGTTAGATGCCCATGGAGGCATTTATGGTCACAGATTCATCTATGAGTTTTAGCTTTTCTGACTTTAGTAAGTCAGAAAAGTTTCCACTCTGCTTTGATTTTATCCATATATACCATTGATAATGCAAGTGTATTATTATTCTAGCTTAGATATTAATGGCAATTCAGATGAAAATATTTCAGTCTCATAGGTATTTCCAGTCTTAAGATTCTGCACACAACCTCACCCAGCCTCTAGTACTCTACAGCCTAACACTTCTGCTATCCTATTGGGAGTTAACAAGGTCCATCTGTCAGCATGTGCCAATAATTTCACTACATAATTACAAATGAATTTATCATGTGAGCTTTGGTAGCTATATAGACTTCTATTCCTTTGCAGGGTCTTGTAAAATGTTATGTTGCTAAAATCCACTAATTGCTCATTAACATATGTTAACTATACCTGGGAACACAAATTCACCCAGCACAAAGTTAAGCCACAGAATAATACTGAAATAAAAAAAAATGGCAAGAAAGCCTCATCTGCTGCTACTGAGAGCTGCCAGTTTCTCCTTATGGCACATATGATGGCACATATATGTCTTGTCATTTTCCTCCTTAGGATTCTGGGTGAGAAGTGGTTCAGTAAGTTCAGTTAGGCACAGTATGTGTGGAAAGACTTTTTCTTCTCTGAGTGTATTAACCTCACAAAATCATTACTTATAATGTTGTTTGTGCTTACAGATACACACAAAGTTGGTAAGCCAGGGACATGCAGTTAACCAGTCTGTGTTGACTGTGTCTCTCTGTCTCTCTAAAGCACAGTTTGCACATTCCTGTTGCCATCGTTGGGATTAAATTCAGCTCCATTTTTAGACATTTAAATTTACGGCATAGCTGTTTATATCTGCACAAGGTATCTAAGCTCCCATTACAATCAGCTTAGCTCTAGAGAACAAAATCAACAGAGCCTGGAAAACAATTCATCTCCTCCCAGACACCGAGGTCTCAGTTCCCTGGAGTTCCCGGGGGCATCCCACTTGACATACAGCTGCCATCCAGAGGAGCATCCTGTGTCATATCTGACAGTTTCCATACAGATGTCTAAGACACCTTTACTGCAGAGCAAATTACATGAGATGCCTATTATTGGGCAAATGAATAGAATCCTACATGTCTATTGAGCGTTGTGGGAGATTAGACATGGAGCTCCGAGAGGTTCTACATCGACCAAAGCATAGGTCTTACTCTCAGATTGAATTCTGCCTCTAGATCACATGTATATATATATGTATACACTAAAAGACTTAATTCATTTGTTAAAGTCTGCAGCTAAATACCTGCTCAGATTTCATCAAAAGCAGATTTTCTTTATTATCTCACATATTTGATTTATTTTTATGTGTAAATCTCTTTAATGACTCATTTGGTCTACTTTAAAATGTTTATTGATGATTATTATTTCAATGGTCATAATATAGTCTTAGAAAATCTTAAATGATCTTAAAACAAGATACCAAATCGGCAAAAAAAGTCAATAAAAATGTTGAAGATGTTTCAATAACAAGATTTAATTAACTATCAGATCAAATTTAATAAGAGGAAAATTTTCCTTTCACGTTAGTAGTGAGCATGTATCAATGAAAGCATTGCGCTTTGAGCAATGCATAACAGGAAAGGTGTCAAAATGAACTATCTATTAGAACTACTAGTAAGGCCACACTTACTGCTCCCATGAATGGAAGCGGGATGCAAATTCTTTAATGTATACATGACTCACCAAGTATCACCATGAGCAGGCTAGGGATCATTCTCATAATTTTCAGAACATTCAGGAAGGAGAGTAGAGCAAAATTCCAATTTACCATCAAAATGTTTCTCTAACTTTGAAGTATTCAGCAATGTAAGTTCCAAAAGAAATTTCTTTATGGCTGAACACCTCTCAGTCCTTCATTCTTCCACATGATGCTCATTAATTTTTCTCTTTTTCAGGAAGCTTGGGACTGACTTCTCTTATCTTTGGGATATGCACATCATCAGTGTTTAATGCATTGATTCTCACAATAGTCCTCTGTGGTACGGCAGAGCTATTAGCCCCATTTTACAGCTGCTGAAGTACGGTAGAGAGCTCTCCCAAGTGACAGATATGTGGCTCATTAAATCACTGAGGGTCAAAGAGCCTGAAGAAATGCTGCAGCATTC
>NW_010586107.1:310709-322036 GCF_000705375.1 Tinamus guttatus
TTTTTCCCATGCATAAAATGTATGATAGAACAGAGAACTGAGCCCACATTCTCCAATCCTAGCTAGTACACAAAGTATAGACTTACCGAAAGTTAGAGAACTGTACCCACTCCCACATACATGTGAACTGCATATGTATATAGAGAACTGTACCCGCTCATCTCCCATATATGACACCAGTCACATAAATCCCTCAGTCTTTGACACCTGCTCAGACATTTCCATTATTCTCATTCTCATCAGCTCACTCCCCCTTCCCTTCTCCAACTTCCTTCTGTCTTTCAGATGCTCTTCTCTTTGTACACAATCATTGTCTCTCTCATCTCTTCCTTTACAGCTCTCTTGTTTCATTCCCTCCTGTTTCTCTGTTTTATTCCCTCCAAACCACTCATTTCAATCTTAAATACCCTTCACTGTATCCTATCTGATTCTAGTTCTACTTGCACCTCCAAAACTTAATTTTGGGCTTGGTCTATACTTTTGTCAACAAGGTCTCTCAAATTGTCCTGTCTTCCACTGACTTTAACAGTCATTACTCCCTTCCTGTTATCTATCAGTGCATCCAACTTTACCTTTTGTTCTCCCTTTCAAAAGCAACTTTCACATCACTCTTTCAGTTTCCTAATCTCCATTCTCTGCCTCAACATCTCTCATACCATCTATGTCAGTTTTTATCTTCTTCTCTCATGAATATTCACAAAATCCCATAACGCTAATAATTTTCTGGATGAAATATAGCCTTTTCTTGATGAAATTTAGAATATGCAGGCTTCTTCACTTTTTCCTCTCTCCAGAACCAGTTTTGATCTCAGGAATCAGGCAGCCTGATTGGTTCCCATCAGTTAAAAATACTGCTGAAAGGTTTTTGGTTTATCTGATCTGAACTGAGGCGATCAAGTAGCCTCAAAATTTCAAACGTTGTAGATTACAATGGATCTGGGTTTAATTCATCTACATTAGCTAGAAGTGAAAGACTTCGCTGAACTGTTATTAGGCTCCTGAAGCAATTATAATGTCAGGCCTCAAAATAACAAGTTAAATAACCTGAAAACACATTGTCCTTTTAATTAGGTAATCTAATCTTCTCTTATTTCATTTCATAGAATCTTATCTCAAATTACAAGCATGACTATATTTAAAAATAAAACCTATTGAGTTTCAGTGCCCATTGTAATATTCTTGTTTTTAACTGCTCACATCTTAATTTAGTTTTAGAGCAGCAGGCAAAAATTACACAGTGGTTGGCAACAAATATATCACAAGCAGCCACAACAAGGAGCTCATAAAATCATGGGAATTAAAAAAGACCAAAAGATAAAGAAGTGGTTGCACTGTCTTTTAACTATATTTTTTTTTCCTCCTTTAGGAGTCCTCCATTGCAGTACATAACTAAAGGTCAGGGATTTGCTGCATCACATCATCTTCTGTCTCCGGTCTTATCTCTACTGATGAATCTGCTCAACCTCCAAGACTGAGAACTAATAGGAGGAGATCTTTCCCAGTTTACATTTCCCTTGGTTCCTTTTTATATTTTAATTGCAACAATATTGCTGTTGTGGATTGTGAGGTGTAACAGTCCTGAACACTAAAATCTGTGAAACCTTTGTAGTGGTTTCCATCTTTGACATATGCAACCAGATTTTGAAAATACACCATTATTCCTGTCCTGGGAAAATATTGCTTGTAATGAGCTCCAAACTGTGAAAAGTAAATTTGATAATTAAGACGAATGTATTATTCCTCAGCTATAACAAGTGAAATTTCTAGCCTTCAAAAATGCAGAAAATGTATTCTTTTAAGTGAGACTGCTGGAAAATGGGTGCTGTGAGCCGTTTTCCAAAAGAGCTCAGTTAGCAATATCTCATTTTGACCTATATATTATGCAAATGGCTTCTATCATTACATTTGAAAGGTCAAGGGCATGGTCATTCTTTAAATTGCATGCTACGCTTATGTGTAAGTATGTGTAAAAATGTGGTGCAGTTGCTGATATACATATAACTAAGGTGCTCAAAACCCACTATGAGAAGGAAAAAAGGAAAAAGGCTATGAAGTTGGGGAGATATCCACAGTAGTACAACAGGCAAGGTTTCAATCTTCTGAATTTTGAATGCATTACCTTTTCCAATAATTATGTATGCAAATTCATTGAAAAGTCTCCCCTCTTTACCTATGTGCCTATAAAATGAGTCAGCCACAGTTTCACTGGCAACACAGTACTACTACACTGAATGTTCTATTGAGCACATTCTCAAGAATTGGCATGGAATAGGACTATTCCACAGTATTAAACCCTTTTAGGCTTCCGAGCAGCATCTTCATACCAGAATTGCCTACTGGGAAGGATCCTTGGCCTGTTAAAATTCCAAATCAGGTTCGACAGATGATAATTTTGGAGAAAGAGAATTGTACAGGACCAAAACTGACCCATAAACTGTTTTAGTAATTTGACAATACAAATGGCTAAATTCCAGAGCTCAGGACATTCTATTGGCATTATTTCACTAGTATAGATGTGCGTAGTTGCCCTTCAGTGTATCTTTATGCTCTCTATATGTCACCAGTTTGGACTGTTAAAAGTACAGATATGAAAAAATGTTCACTTCTAAATGATTTATATTTTCATTGAATCAAGAAACTAAAAAACAGAATAACACTCATGATAATAAAGAGCATTATTCTGCTTTAATTTAGACATGCGCCCTGTTGAGCTGAGATTTAATGCACTTTGTATATATATACTGTTTGCCATTTTCATCGGTGTATTGAGTAGATATGTTTATGTTTTCATATGATCTCAACTCTAATTAAAATAATATAAATACAATTATGTTTTATAGTGACCTGTCAAAGGAGAAGACCTTTTACAATGCATTTCTGTAATAATATTTTTGTTAATGTTGTTATTAAATAGTCACAGAGTATCCATTATGCTTTGTGGAATTTTTTTTGAAAATCTCTTTCTCTGGAGGAATTACAAGTCTTCTGTGGTAAAACAGGAAGAAAAAAATCAGTCTAGTGAGACAATTCTAACCATAACCATTTTTTGTAAGTGGTCCTCTGTGTTTTAGAATTAAAAAAAAAAATCATGTCTGTCTCATTTTCAGTCATGTATAGATGAATTGCTAATGACCTCTTAATAACATTGAGAGTATACCTTTTCCTTTTGTTTTCTTTTATTTTTGTTTTAGGGCTATTTATAAGCTTTATTTATTCACTTGTTTCTTTGTTTATTCCTATCAACATCTCTAGTCTGGGGGGATATCACGGAAATATTCACAGCAGATTTGCATAAACACTTTAAAGGTTCACAATAAAAAAAAAATTATATAGAGATATATGACTCCACAACCTAGAATTAGCGATAAATCATGACTGCTGTCAACTATCTTAAAGTGCATCCCAACCTAATGAAATCAGGCTTTCTTATGAATTAGTGGGGAGGCAGTGCAGGTTGACATGGAAGGTCATTCCAACGAGCTAATTCATAAGTGAGACAGTGGAGGTTGGTTGGTTGCAGGAGAGAGGAAGCTGATGGATGCAACCTCAATAACCTTCCCTAATGCAGGAAAGTGTGCCAGACCAGGCGGGCTAATGATGAGGGCTAAAACTGCCCACCAGTGGACCACAGTGCACATCACTTTATAGGTCAGCTAGAAAGGCTGGGGTGCACCTAACCCTGGATGTGGCTGTCCACTGACTTCCAGCCTTCAGCAGGGGATGGAGTCTCTTGGTCCCTCTCTTTCCATACACACAGAGGAACTTACATTACGTAAATATGCCAGACTCACTGTGCATACTGTGCATAGCTGTACATGAGGCAAGGCACACTTGGCAGCCCAAACAAGTAGTAGCTATAAGAGGCTACAAGTGCCCTGCAGGTCTCTATTTCTGCCTATAAAGAATAATCAAATTTCTCTTCTAAACATTTAAACAGCTATCATCTACTAGATCATCATTGCTATATGTCTTAACCATAGATGGATTTGTAACTTTGTTTAAAAAGGAGAAAAAAATAGAAAAAAAAAAGATGACTAATATAAAGACAGCACATCCAAACCACAAGAATGATCTTATTATAAAGAATTTGCATAGATTATCGCAGAGCTTAGCAATAAAAACAGCAAGAATGAGACAATGACATGCCACGATGTCAGTAACACTGAAATTCTTTGCTCTCTTGCCTTTTCTTTGCATTACAGAAAGAGCACTCTCAGGAAGCATAGACATAAAACAAGGAAAATGTTATTTATCTTATAGATAATATCCAAGCCAATTTTAAATCACCTAGGCTTAAACATCAAAAGCTACACATACATTTAGCTTTTGAAATATATCTTAGAAAGATGAGAAAATTCAGGTGGTGGATTACAGTAAGCAAAGAATTCAAAAGGTGAGTAGTCAGAAGTCAATTTTATAACTGACCAAAGATCAAAAAGCAAGCAGGACCAGGAAATGAAACAGTCTCATAGTATAGGACCAGTGTTGCAGATTACTACACTGTTACAGATAGTTAGGGTCCGGCGGCCGGAAGATATCGCGCTGTACGGAAAGGTAGAGCCCCTAATAGCCAATAGTGTTAGTTTATGATGTAAGCAGACGGATGTGATGTTGTAAACCTTAGCTATATAACACCTCGCTACCCATCAATAAATGCCATTTGCCGTCCACCACATTGGTGTCAGCGAGCTGATGGCCCGAGCGGCCTGGGGGTGGTCGCCGTGCCGTTCCTGAACCAGGTCGCCACGCCGCTTGAACGGCAACAGACCAGGAAATGAAACAGTCTCATAGTAAAAACAGTAGATCTTTCTCTATATATGCATATATATAGCTTACTGGTTCAAATGGCGCAAATTAAGTTAAAGCCGGGAGAGCCTTAATAAGTAATGGAGCTGATACCAAAAATACACCAAGTTTCACATGCAGCCCAGTTCTGTCCAGATTTCAACCAGACTGAATTACAGGAGTTTCGGTAGAACAAGCCAGATTTTACTATCACTCTCTAAATTCCAGTTCTGATATAAGTTCTGTTATATATGTTATATTTTACTATATGTGGTAATGTAAACTAATTTAAAACTTGGAAGACAGCCTAAAATTTTAGAAGACTTCGGTTCATGCAATAGCCTACAGCAGCTCATGAGTTAAAAGCTTAGTAAGATTTATCTGAACCACCCAGAAAGGTCAGGTGAGTCAAAACTCTACATTAAAGTTCTGTTTGATTCTTATCTGCCTATGTAACTTTCTATAAATACACTTAATTGTTTTTTTTCCTTCCTTCACAGACTGACCTATGGATCAAGGGGTAAATTCTTATAGACTGTATGAAACCTGGAAAATAAGAAGTGAACTCTCAAAATATTAGATTACAGGTACAGGCACGTAGCATAACAGAGTTAAGGTTAAATGAGCTAACTTCAGGACTGGAAGCAATAAAGGTGGGTGGCACTTTGGCATTGAACTCTCTCAAAACTGATTCTGACTTAATATCCCTCCAGATTGCTACACTGTGCCACAGAGATAAGCCATTTCAGTTAGAATAGGCTTCAGCTTTAATAACAGTGCAGTGAACTGAATAGTTGAGAAATATCTAAAGAGAGTTTTAGTGGGATTTTAGGGAGCAGGGGAATCTCATAAAGGATGAGCTGGTATAGTCATAAGAAACAGTAGGTTTCTCAGCTCAAAATTCATTGTAATTAACCAAAGAAAGGATAAATGTCCAGAAACATTAGTGAAAACCAGAAGGAAAAGAGATGTTCCCAGACAAGTTTTATGGGGTCAATTTTTTATTACAGTAAGGGAAGACTTTGGGCCAGGTTATGGGACAACTGGACAAAAAAGGACAAAACACATTCTGAGTACAGTCTGAAGAAATTGCCCATGACCCACACCTCCCAAGAGTCATACTTTGTGTATGAGATTCACTCATTTTGTTAATCTTCTACTTCCCAGGTCAGCACTGCCTCATTCATTGGCCATGCAGCATCACAGCCTCACCCTTCTTGAGGGACCCCTGTGACAGATGTAATTGGCACGGCCCCTGCACAGCTCTGTTTGGGAGAGGAGAGAGGACTTCAAAGACTCTGGAAGTTTCATCCAAGCTATCAAAGCCTGCATAGGGCAAAACTGGTAGGCAGTTCAATGTTTTGCCCTTCACTGACCAAGTCAGTAGTACTTTTCATGTTGGATGCAGAAGATAAATGAGAAAGGTAAACAAGTGACATCTGTTTTGGCAATTTGTGTGATCTCTGTTTTGGTTCTGTTCTCTTAGTTGAAAGTGAGTTGTTTCTGTTGCCCTTAAAGATCTGTTTACTTTGCTTAAATAGTGCAAAGAGGCCCTGGCAGACAACAAGGAATTAATTATATTTTGTGCACTGTATATAATTATTTATTAGTATTACATGAGTGGTGAGAGGTCAGTAAAGAACTGAATCCCATTTTATTAAACTCCAAGAGCTTGCCATATAAATGAATGCATCGGGGCAGAATAAAGGATTTAAATATACAGTTTGAGTTAACAATAATGGTTTATAAACATCACATTGCAAATATCTGGAACTTCTCTTTTATTGTCTTTGGTTGAGATCTTGGAGAGAAGAAGATTAGGTAAACAGACAAAAATCCTGAGAACAATACTAATGAAATGTGCATAAAACAAATGGGGAAATGAGGAGCCTAATGGGTTCTAGAGACCATAATAGATCCAACTCCTGTGTCTATACATAAACAGATTTCTAACACACAGTAGGCTACACGTGACATTCTCTTGTTGCTTTCTGCATGGGAAGTAGGGCCACATGAGAGAGATTTTAGCAATGTGGTAAGGTTCTCACCATATATATTGCACTTTTTGTAGAGCTTTTGCCCTATAAAATGATGAGAATACTGGGAGTCAGTAAATGATATGATTTAAATTTGAAAATAGCTCCCCAGAATCTTATGAATCCATTGAAAGTTAACTAGCATGAGAACATTGCCATTCAGTGTTCTGGGTCCATCTGTTGGCAATATCATGATGGAAACAGCTTTTTAAATGCTATTTTCAATAAGCTATCACAAGACAGCTTGTTCCAACAATATTCCAATACCTTTCTGCCGCCTACTATAAAAAACAAGTTAGAGGGAAGGAGGCATTTCAGTATTATAGTGATGCAGGGTGGGAGAAACAGAGAGACCATAGGAAGAAGCAAAACAAGAAACTATAAAAAGAGAAAAGAAGGAGAAGCTGTTATTTTAGAATCCCTGCTATGTAGATTTAAGCCAGGATATGGAACGCTTCATATCCTGGAGGTTCCACCTCCATCACTTTCAACTCACACAACACCAAAGCAATCCCTCCTTCAGAGTTTTTGCTAAAATATACATACATCCATCAGCTTATCTATCAAGCAACACCTGCCTCAGCAACATACTGATGATACCAGTTCTGCACCCACTAGAGTCAAAGTGGCCTCGTGTCAGAGATCAGCCATTAATAACAGACAGGTGGTTACATTTGAATAATTGCTGGAGAGAGGTAGAGGGGCTTTTTATTAAGATTCAAACCAAAAAAAAAGTTTCATAATAGCAATTAATCAATTTAGTGTATAGTTTTAGATTTTTTTCCTTATTCTTCTTGTAAAACATTTAAGGTCATGGCTAGCTAAGCAGGGGCTAGACCAGAAAATCCCCTCAACTTTCTTCTCTATTATTCTATGTTCATATGTATCTAAAATAAATTGTTGTATGTATCTAAAATAAATTCTTATATGCTGTTTACTTCCCTCTAAAGTAACCAGCAACTGAATAAAGTTCTTGTTTTTCTTGTTTTAAAGATGTCTCATAGATGAAGCCCAGAATATTTAAGAGACAATGAAAAGAAAGAGATGCATATTTGCTGTATTCGGTGGGGAACTATGAGAAAGCATTCAGATTTCAAAGCACAAAGTATATTGTTTACAAAATACTATTAGAAATGCATGAAAAAGTTTACAGTTAGGAAGGATGAAAGTGAGAAAACAATACCATAAAAAAAGGTAAACTCAAGAAGGTTTAAAGCACTATGGTACCATGTAAATGGAAATCTAGAAAGAGAAAATACGAAGAGAATATATGAAGAAGTAATAGGAAAACACAGTCATAAAAACAGAACATAAACCTGTATGTAAATTAACAGTGCATACAAAATGCAAACTATTTCATAAAGATTCCATTCAGTATTAGTTCTGTGAGAAAAAAACATGTACTGGTATCTCTCTGTATATCAGCTCATTCATAAAATATTCAACTTTCTCCTTATGTTGTCAAAATTGCTTCCTGAGTATAAAAATATTTTGGATTCTATATATCTATCTTGATCTATCTATAGGTATATAGTGCTAACATCCTAATACAGTGCATGCATCATATCCTGCTTGTAAAACGAGAAACACAACTAATAGCAGTATGTTTTTAGTGATCACCTACCTGAGGACGTATAACTTTTACTATGTTTTTAAGTGCAGTGTCTGGTGATGGAGGAGAGCAGTCAGGTGTTGGGCCTGTAGAGCTGTTTCTATGGCTACCAGATCCTGGTGCAGTAATTGCTACCTGGGGTGCATTATCTGTGAATAAAAATAACATTTATGTGAACTTACACATATGTTATAAATTTAAAAATCAGAAACTATTTAGAAAACAAAACATGATTCAGAACAATATTTCAGTTTTCAAAAATTGTTCTGATTTAAATGTATATGGTAAGGAATATATTGCATATAAACTCTTACTTTTTCATTCCATAATTCATTCCATGTTGAGCAAGGATAGAGCACTCTTTTAATACCTAAATATAACAAGTCACAAAACAACAATATATCTTTTTCCTGAATTACTGATTGTGTATCTAAATGCTGTCATTAAAACAAGGGTGATTTAAAAAGTAGGCTTTCTAATGTAGCTCATATGTCATCTTGGTAAATCATGGCATGTAGATTCCAGTTCAACAAGTTATATAAACATATACTCGATTTAAAACATGCTAATAATTTTCAGTTCTACCTTTCCTGAACATTGTAGCTGATCGGCAAGGAGTCATTACATGAAAATACACTCAGCTTCTCAGATGACACTTCTATCCTACATAAAGCTCTGCTCCACAATATCTGCCGTTCTAGAAGCAACTCAGCTAGATAACCTAAGAATGGCTTAGAAATGTCCACACACTTGCAGATCTTGGGAAGCTCCTCTTCAGACATCTTTTGTGCCCTACAATTATACAGGGAGTTATTGCCCTTCCTATCTTCTTTAAATATTCTTAATGCTGTTAGAACAATATAAAGTAACATTAAGTGAGACTCAGGCCAGAGAACTATGAAATTAAGCCTAACTTCCCAGCTGGGATGGGAATGACTCAGCCTGAGATCAGAATTTCCACATTACTTCAGGCCTTTAAAACTACATTATTAATGAAATAAATTAGTCCAGATTCTGGTAAAATTTCATTGCCTCTGCATGGCCATGGTGGTCTTTAATTATGTATTTATAGACTACCTTTCTTTACAGGCTACAGAGACACATGGGCCAAATTCCTCAAAAACTTGCAAAAACTACATTCAAATCTCTTATCTGGGGGCCTTAAATTATGCAGTCTGCAGGATTCATGAAGGAAAAGCTTTTTCTATTAAAAAAAAAAAGTAAAAAGTTGTAGGACTCCTTCCTTCATAGAAAAAAAATATGTATCAAAAAGTATTAAGCTTTCAGAATCTAAAAATAAAGCACAGAACAAAATACCAAACAATATTTTTCATTGAAATAAACATCCCAGAAGAACCCAACTACAGAACATTTCATGGTTTCAATTCTTCCTCAAGGTAATAAGGCCTCTGACATATAATGGCTTCTTGTAAACAATAACCTTTTGTGGACAGCTGTTTATTTTCACAGTAGGATCTTCCCATTAGACAACCAATAATTATTTAGTACCTGAGATTGCTCCAACAGAGAGAAATATCACCATGAAATTAACTACTGCAAATAATTTGGGGCACTTTTTGGGTACATACATACATATATATAGTATTCATAGTTTCATTAAGAATAAAGGTGAATATATTTTATTTTATAATTACATGAATTAATAATTATTATTCTCTCATTTACTTCTCTCTTTTTGCTGGCAATGAAACTAACAAAACTAAAGCACATGTCTGAATGAAAGGTTTGGGATTTTTTTTTCTTTATGGAACCATAATCAGATTAGGACCTTGTAGCACATCTGACTCCAGATCAGAAGGCTGTGTGTTTGAATTGCGTCGGGGTCACTTGTTTTTTTGAGGTTCAATGAGGACAAGTGCAGGGTCCTGTACCTGGGAAGGAATAACCCCAGGCACCAGTACAGATTAGGGGTTGACCTGCTGGAAAGCAGCTCCGTGGAGAGGGATTTGGGAGTCCTGGCTGACAACAGGTTAACCATGAGGCAGCAATGTGCCCTTGTGGCCAAGAAGGCCAATGGGATCCTGGCCTGCATCAGGAGGAGCGTTGCCAGCAGGTCGAGGGAGGGGATCCTGCCCCTCTACTCAGCTCTGGTGAGGCCGCACCTGGAGTATTTGGTGCAGTTCTGGGCTCCCCAGTACAAGAAGGACATTGAGCTTCTAGAGACTGTCCAGTGGAGAGCCACGACGATGATTAAGGGATTGGAGCATTTGTCATATGAGGAAAGACTAGGCAAGCTGGGCCTGTTTAGTCTGGAGAAAAGAAGGCTGAGAGGAGATTTGATCAACATGTTTAAGTAACTGAGGGATGATTGTAGGGAGGATGAGGCTGGGCTTTTCTCCGTGGTGGCGGTGACAGGATGAGGGGTAACGGGTGTAAGTTGAAACACAGGAAGTTCCACCTCCGCATGAGGAAGGACTTCTTTGCTGTGACAGTGACAGAGCACTGGAACAGGTTGACCAGAGAGGTTGTGGAGTCTCCTTCTCTGGAGATCTTCCAAACCCACCTGGATGCCACCCTGTGCCATGTGCTCTGGGTGTCCCTGCTGCAGCAGGGGGTTGGACTAGATGATCTCTAGAGATCCCTTCCAACCTCAACTATTCTGTGATTCTGTGAGATTACTGCAAGTTTTAGTGCAATTTTTTCATGGCAAAAAAAACTTTACCTCTGAGATTTACCTAAAATGGATTACTTGCTATACTAAGTTTCTGATAAATGCTTTGGATGGGACAAGCTGGAAAGTATTTTGTGGTTCTTTCATTTTCTTCTAGTTTCTGACTCAAATTACAGTAAGCTAAGGGATGTTTCAGTATAAATCAGATAAGAATAGGCTCCAGGGATCAATTGCAGCTAAAAATTACTGAACTGCAGTCTAC
>NW_010586107.1:322087-371927 GCF_000705375.1 Tinamus guttatus
ATCTCACTGGAGCCAATCCTCATTTAAAAAAAAAAAAAAAAAGAAGAAGAAGTGTTTCCATATTCCATTTTCTCCGTTTTAGGAAAAAGAGGCTGGGGTCGGATAAAGAAAATACTCTCCTATGTTTTCTACATTCAGAATAACCAAAATAATTTTTAAAATAAACATAAACTTAGGTTTTGGATGTAACTGGATTCATCTAATGCAAGCAGTAAATATAGCTATGCTGATTTACATTGTGGGAAATCTTACTAATAATCTCACAGATAAATTTTTAATATGGTGATTCTTCATTTTCTCACCGTGTCATATATATTTCCACACCTCGGATTCTTAAAACTCTGTTCTCTACTCTTCCCAATTTTTTAAAATATATACTTCAAGAAACAGGCCATTTCAATAGTGGTCACATTGCAGTTATTAATGTTTTATACAAAATCATACCGCTTGCCTATACTTACTACTTCCAAGGCACTACCTGAAAGGTAAAGATCTACCATTTCAATCATCATTTAAAAAATCTTTTCACTCTCAAATAATTTTAATATTATTTGAGAGCCACACCCTTTGATGGCACATAGGTAGCCTGACTTCAGCTTTACTAAAAATCATTGTATTGAACTATCTCCACTCAATTCAATCGTTGTATTGAACTCCTCCAGACGAGCCTTCAAATTAACTATTCCTGTTATTCCATATTTCACCAGCGGCTCTTTTATATATTCTTACAGACAAATGCTAAAGAGAATTTAAGTAGCATTGAACAAGAAGAAGTCCACATAACTAACTTTTTGAAATGTAGCAATTTAAAAGTTTTAGAGTAGTTTAATATGAGGTATGTATATTCTTGTGGCATTTTTAGAATGCTAAGGGACAAAAGAAAGAGTAAGAGAAACATCTCAAAAAATCTATTTTGTCAACACAGTTATTTTATCAACACACTTGTATACAATAAAAGGTTGAAAAAAATGCTTTGTTGCTCTTCCTGTTCATTTTTATCTACTTCCAAGTTCACTATTATTGAAAGAATTCATATTAGCATACGCTTACCGTGTTCATAATACATTTAACTCTGAATGTTCTCATGAATATCATGTATCTTACAAAAGAAATTATAGAAGAATTAGCATTTATAACCAGTCTTTCCATAGGAAGAAAGTTTAGGCTATCATCACTGATATGATAAATACTCAGTGGTTCTTATGTTGCAATGCAATTTTTAAGTACAAAAAGAACTTCTGGATAAAATGAAAAGTACATTACGTAATATATTCTGTGCATCTACTCAATAAGACTGTTTCTGAAATCAAAACTTGGGACCTAAAGTTAAGCTTCTGTATTCACATGCTGGTAACTAAGTTGCTTTCCAAAAATATAGGCATTCATTTTGCTCTCAAGCTTTTGAGTCATTCAGAAACTGATCTTCAGATTTGCAAGGTCAGTAAGATCTGTCTGAGAAAGTACGCTACATTTCCATGAGCTATTGGAATTTTTAAGTCAATAGAAATCAGCTTAATACAATACTAGAATTTAGGATATAGCCCAATTAATACCAGAGAACATACTAGGTCATATGATCATGCCCTGAACTTTATAAATTATACTGAAAATATATCCATTGGCTTTTAAGAAGGTCTAGTAAGCTAGCTCAGACATATCTATTGCAGATAAGTAGGGCAAGATTCAATTGTGAAAATGCATGCTCTATCAAAATCAGTGGTTCCAAGAAATCTAATTTACTTGCAAGAAGCCTGCCGGTACTATGTGATTTCACTGCATTCCTAAACCATTAGCTGAGGAGGCCCTCAGCAGTCAAAGGTCAGTAGATTCCTGCCATGGAGTGTGGGCAACTAAGATCCTGAAATGACATGAAATGAATCCCATCCTTATGTTCTTAAAAACTACAGACATTATTTTCCAGAGACCATTGTGGAAGTGACACCTAATTTATTTCTATCTATCTGAATAGAATTTATTTCTATTTCTATCACCTAGAAAATTGTAGTACCTCTTTTTTTGAAGTACACAGGATAACAAGAGGTCAATCAAAGAAGGGAGTGCAAGGAACTTTTGTTCACGGTGACTGCTTTACACTTTCAAGGATTACTCAGAACCACCCTATGCCTGAAGTAATGCATAGTAACTGGGTGGTATCAGCTGATTTACTTCAAATTCATACCAAATGCTCTGAATGAAAATACAAATATATACACTGCCTGTTTTATTACATATTCCAACTCTTTGTGGGGTCACTTAAATATTTGTATACTCGGCTTTACAATTTGCTATAAGAAAGGAAGAAGTAGGTATTTAACTTCAGAGGTGTGGACAAATAATAAGCTAGAACTGGATTATATGTTATAAATCTAATGGTCTATATAAATATATGAAATTCCAAAACTTCTAAAACAGTTTATAGTAAAGATGAACAAAAGCACAAAAAAACAAGAACAAAAAGCATTATAATCCAGTATGGTTTTATAATAAAGCCATCAAGCCTGGACAGATTTATACACTGCACCTCCAGAGGAATAAAGGAAGTTGTAAAGTGAATGTGCAAATATATATGTACATATGAATATATGTCTACATACATATACATAGGCAACACCCTCAAAGGAATTCCCGTACAACTTCCTTTTATTATTCTGCCCAATGTGGAAGATTCCACATAATGTTCCAAATTATTTGAAGGTGGGACAAAACTCTGAATCTACTTTTTTTTCCCCCTTACCCCAGCATGCAAAAACATGAATAAAGCTCCAGATTACTAGTTGTTGACATGGATTAAAATGTTTTTTAGTATGGCATCAAAACAGTCTGAAGTTTGATCCATTCCAGCAGACTCAACTTACTGGTCCCTTGAAAAACTGTTACAGAAACACTTATTCAATTTCATACTTTCTATGGTTTTGTATCTGTCTTTAGAAAAATATAGTAGAAGACTGTTGGAATGCCTTTGTCTGTGTATGTTATGTCAATGTCCTCTTAGCATCAAATGGATTATTTAGAAGCATAAAGTGCTGACAAGGACATGGGAAGGTTATCATCTAGCTCAGACAGAAATCAACCATAACATCACTACCAACCTTGGAAGGTACAAAAGGAGATAATCTGGAAATAGTACTATGTATACAGGATCACCAGTAGCAGAATTTACACCTTCACCAATAGCAGAATTTACACCTGTTGCTTCACAGAGATAACAGGCATCAGAAAGGCTACCTTAATTGACTGGCTGAGAAGGGAGCAGGTTAATATATGCCTAATCATGGACATAAGGACTAGATTTTAGTTCCTATTGATACTTAGAGAGAGCCCAGGTAAGGGCTACTCTCCAGCTATAGTTTTGGCATAATAGAGAAGGAAATGGCTCTTTGACTCTTCATCAAGAGACAAAAAGTGGCCAAATCCTTTGTTTAAACAATCCCAGGATCCTAAGAGCTATGTGGCAGATAAGATTCTTATTTCAGATATATATGCACACATATATAAAAAAATATATATATGAAATATACTATTTCCTATACACACATACAGCTTCAGAGACTTACAGCCTCATGGTAGAATGGTGGACCTCAGTTATGCAATACACTGGGATCATACGTCTGTTGCCAAGTGTGCCTGTTGACCACCAGGTTTGCAGTGGTAAGGTAGGACATAAATTTTCAGCTATTCTTCCTGCTCAAAAGCTATTCTGCCCATAGTCTCAAGGTCCCTTGAGACTTGTTTATAAGCGGTGTTACTCAGTTCAAAACTAAGTCACTTAAACGTAGATATCTTTATACAGGTGTGAGCTGTTTCACTTCGAACCCAGTGAATGGCAATTCTGTCAATATAATCAGAGTGATCCTGCTACCTGTCACTCTCTAAGACTAACCTAATTTCATTCTGTGCCCCACTGACCATATTAAATAGATCTCCACTTACTGTACTGAAGACTTAGACAGCTGCAGTTAGTCAATTAGGCATTAAACATCCCGAAGTTTAAACATTACAAACCAATCCTCCTGTTGCAGGGAAATAATGTTTGTTCCTTATGGTACTGTCTTTAATGTGCAAATAGAGGGATTCACCTTTCCTGAATCCAAAAGAGGTTACTTCTCCTTTTCTTTCTTTTTGTGACTGGAAAATACATGCTGTGGAACCCTGTTCCTTAAGATGAACGAAGGAAAAACTCACAGAGACTTCCAGAAACAATGGGTTGGTTGGTTCTTGCCAAAACAGTGTATCTTGAAAATGATTGTGGAAAGGCATAGTGAAGGCTTCCAAAAGGCCTGACAAGTAATTCTGTGTAAAGTGTATTAAAGATATACTTGTAAACATTTTTCTCTGTTACAATCAGCGTGATGAAAAGTAAAAATTCTCTATCTGAAAGCTTTTTTGAGGAGGAGGACAAAGAATGGCAATTCATCCCTCTGGCTTAACTGCACCTGGAGAGCAACAGCTGGTAAATAGGAATGTGAGTGTGAACTGTGTGTGAATGTAATACCCCACATTATCATCTGAGATGTTGTTTGCCACAGCTGGTAATGCTATGAACAAGGATAATCTTCAGAAAAATTAGACAGTAATCAGACACATTGCTTAAACATGAATCCGGAGATCTTAGAAGAAAAAAAGTATAAAAGAATTGGGTTTTTTTTTAATAGAGGGAGAGAGAGAGGAAGGGAACAGAGCAACAGTCAAGACCTCCTTTGAGACTAGCAGAAGTTGAGACTGTCAACTCATTTGCCTAAAGAGCATCCTCATGTCGGACACCGTGCAGCTCTAAGAAAGGCACAGGAATACCACTGGAAGAGCTGCGAGAAACAGATACATAAGTGGCAGACTCGCCTTTCCTCACCATACCCAGCAATAATGATTTATAAATCATCAGCAGTATTATTTAAATGAATAATGAAAGAAACACCATTTCAAAGTCTGGGTGAACAGTGATAACAGTAGATTTGACTGTGAATACAAACACTCTACCTGAATATTTTGTGTGGAGTCAATGCTACCTATGCTCAGGTCATCCTTCAGATATCTTGGGGCAACTCTGGCTGCTTGATTCTTCTAGCAGTAAAATTACAGGAGCCCAAGCCAACAAACACGAAGAAGCCAAAAAGCAAGATCAAAACTGAACAGAGTAGGTCACAAGGTGGTAGCAATTGCCATGATTTGATACAGAGCTGTCAAGCAAAAGATTTTTTGGACAGAATGTGTTGATATAAATGTGATGTCTACTATAAGCAGTGGATCTACTGTAAAGACTCAGAGCAATGGCAAATAGTAGGTTCAGCCAGGCTGCAGTCCATGGACAAATCCAGGAAAATTAAGGAAACATTCTAGTTTGTTAGATGGAGAGCAAGACACAAGTGTCATAGATAGTAGCCCCAATTGAGGGACTAAGTAATTTTCCATAGTATAGGATTCAGCTTTAAAATGGTTCTTACTTAGTTTAGTCCCCAAAGCAAATCTTCTCCCTTGTATAGCTGTTCAGTGTGGCAAAAATCTAAGAGCTAATGACATGGACAAAATTATATATTTTGGGATTTCAAGGAACCAAAATTACTGGAGAAATTTTTAAAGAGCAGATGGAAGACCAAATAATAGAATCAGTAGGTAGCTGAACTTGATACATAGGGAGAACAGTTGGATTCAACTGTTTGAATTTGCTCTTTTGAATTTGTGTTGTTTCCCACACACTTAAACCTGAATAACCATTGTTCTGAATAGGATTGTAAATATATATCTGCAAGTGTCTTGATGAAAGCACTTGAAGTTATAACTGGCCTGATCTTGGATGTGGCAGCTATTTCTGGATAGTGTTTGGAATTAATTATCAGTGAAGTACATTCCAGTGGCAGCAGGGGGGCTGCTTAGTTGTTTCTGCATCATCCACGAGACTTGGGTATGACTATTATCAACTTTTTATTTCCTCTAATCACCCACCTGCACAAATAGACTTGGAAGTGCTTCAAGCTTACATAACCTCTGTAATACCAGGCAACAGTCTGGAAAAACATTTCTCATTAAAAACTAATGAGAAATGATGGGTGATTTCCACAATTTCCTGAGCAACCTTTTGAGACTGCCTCTGCAAGCTGTTGATGCCTAATTGAGCATTCAAAAACAATGCTACACAGTTGCCATATACTTGGTGCTTGTGAAATAGGTTTATGCTTTTTGTTGGCTTATGCATGTTTGAAAGATTTACAGTGAAATGACTGCACTATGACAGATATTTCATAGATTTCCACATTTGTCCTGTTCCAGCTTGTAGTTATTATATTTCTGGAAGTTCAGGGGAAAAAGCACAGGGTTAACATTCTTGTAAAAATGCAGAGGAGAACCACACAGGTTGGGGAAATCTATGCTTACTTGGAAATTTCTGCCATTAGAGAGTGCAGGACTAGGCCTTATTGCACAAAGTTTCTCCTATAAGCCTTCCAGAATACCCATACCATGCTCACCTCAGAGCATGAGCATGCTCATGCTCATACCAATCACCTCAGAATGTTAACAATTAAAAGATGATGACAGTAAACGTTCTTAAACTATTAAGTTACTGCTTATGATAGCCATATTCCCCAAGGATTGAGCTTAGTAATATTTACGTTTAAGTAGTCTTGTAAAGAAACCCCCCAATATTCCCTTAGCAAAGAAATGCAATCTATGGCCAAAACAGATTTGCATGCTTCTGTTATTTTGAAGTATCAATTCAGAAGTCTCTTTATCAGAACACTAAAGTAATAAAGCAAACTGTATTATTTAAAAGCTAGAAAGCACTAAAATGATGTTTTAAAATGTTTCAATATTCAGATACTCTTATTTCTTATTTGATAGCTTGTAAATTGTTGAGTGAATTCTGAAAGTTCAGCCGTCAATTTAAAAGTTTTGCATATATTTTTAGATACTATTTAGAGAAAGTATTTTGTTCCAAACTAGAAAGCTATGTTGTATTTTGCCTAAGAGGATACTGACTGAGCATAAAAAACTTGTCCAGCAGGTAGTGAGCACTACTAATAAAAGATTAGAATTAAAAAAAAAAAAATAGAGTCTTTACTGCTAATTTCAAAGCAACGTGCACATATCTATCACAAACCAGATCTGGTATCTAGTCCAGTATGTTGCCCAATGATGTCCAGATGTTTTGAGAATGATAAAGGGAATATTGTGAATAATTTTGGAATAACTCATTCAAAGTTCCAACCACAAACAATTAATTTGCGGCACTACTGCATTAGAGCTTTTTGCACTTAAAAATCATCGCTCAATAACATTATTTAATTTTCAAACTTTTTTTTTTCTAATAACCAACACCCCCCAAAAAATTTTCATATATTATTTTGCTTGTTTTTATTTATTCTCAGAATTTTCCGCAAGATATATTTTCCATTAGTATTCCCCTAATATTTTGATTTTCAATTAGCTATACAATTCGTTTAGATGAATGACATGTTGCAGTAATATTGTATAGTTATGCATTATTTACTCTACTTTCTGTTTGACAAAGCAGCATTTACATTCCTTCAGCTCTGACTGCTTGGAATCTTCTACATAGTTCAACATATTTAATTTGGTTTCTGGCTTACAGTGTGGAAACTGCCTTAGTGTTTTTATTCTTTTTGGTTTGGTTTTAGATCTACAAGCTAGCTCTGCAGATTCCTTAAAATTCTTCCTAACATGTGCTGCCACCAGTGGAATCTTCTTAGGTTTCCTAACAGAGATTGCAGATCCTTGGAAATTTTAAGGGTTGCAGTTAACTACAGAAAAAAAAGAACAAGACACCACAAAATTCAAGCAGTCAAGATGTAGTTCTATTGATACCACCTGAATAAATCGAAGTTTCCAGAACATGGAGCTTTGGTCTGCTTTTTGACACACAATAAAATGGACTTAAAAATCAATCAATTGGCAGGAATAAAGGAGCTGATGCCATCTAGACAATTACGACAAAAAATGTATCATAATTAAGTATGCTTTTCTTGCCAAGTCTGATAAAGAAAAATATGGCTTAAAACTATTAAGCTCTCTTAACCTCAAGTTATTCATCAATTCAATTGCACCGGATTTTTTGTTTGTTTGCTTATTTGCTTTTCTTTCTTGAAAGAATGAAATACCCTTTCTCTTTTTCAGACCATATCTCATTGTCATTTTGTCCAAATTTAGAAAGAAACTTCACGCAGAGAAAGTTCATCCAGTCTGTTGAATTCTCCCATAAAGGGCAGGAGAACGGGGAGGCCAAAATAAAACTAACACGGGAAAGGACACCATCTATACAGCAAAGAAACAGTGTATTTTCGTAATTACTAGTGCTCCTTTTTACATTTATTCATTTTCAAGAAGTTTCTAAAGAATAATCTCCCATCTATGATCACATAGGAGTTGCTCCTGATGCCCTATGAGCTACCTAAATTGTAACCTTCTTCATATGAAACATATAATTTGTGTTTCAAATTCAAAAAAGATTGAATGGATTAACAGGGACATATATTTCAGCAGTAATGATCACCAGGGTTCCCTGCTGCTTCTAGCTGAGACATTTCTGCTTACTTTGATTTTCCTCAGATATAATCCTTACGCTGTGACAGGAATCTGTCCTGAACAAAAAGCACAGTTCACAGAACTGCTGTCAGCCTCAATTTCAGAACTTCTATCCAGCATGAACTTCGTATTTGAAATGTCATTATTTAATTAGAATATGAGTCACACATTCATTTCACATTGTATTTACAAGCTGATATCTAGCAGTTGAACGTGCAGTTTATAAAATGTATTGTACCCTTTCTTCTGTTTCAAATGTTTTCATGAGGCATTTAAAACTTAAGTACATAAATATTTAAATTTATCAATGGCTAGTCCTTGTTAGAGTTAATTAGGTTGGTGAGAAAATTCTGAGAGTAACCAATAGAATTTACCCCCCCCCAAAAAAAACCTTACCAATATTTCCACATATTACTTACAAGATATTTATAGAATTTGTTAATATTTTTTCATCATAATGTAAGGCAGAAATAGATGTCAAAATAATGAAATTGCTCCGGGAGAGAAATTAGCCTCAACTCCAGTGCTACTGGTAAGAAATTGGTTTTAACTGTAAATTGAAAAATTAAAAATTGAAAAATTAAAATAAAAATTAAATTTTTTAAAAATGTAAATTGTAATAAAAAGAACATGGACTGAACAGCTCCTTTGGAGCTAGAGACTCAAGAATGTTTTTAGTAACAGTAGCTTTTAATATCTTTATCTAGCATATATGCTACTGCATCTTATTCTTAATAAAAGAATAATACACCCTGGAGCAAAAAATATGAAGCAGTTTTCTGAAGACTTTCCCTGCTTTTTGAAAACAATAAAGCAACTGAGTGTTTTATCAAACCTTCTTCCTACAGGTTCTTCCAAGTGTCTGGTGCTTGAAGGCATACCAAAGAAAAAAGAAATTAGCCTGATATCCTGTCTGCACTAGAAACTGATGCTACCGCTAGCTAGGAATTCCATGTTGCATCTAAATGTATAGGGACTGGCAATGTTAGCCCACTCCCCTTCTTTTTTTGCTATACAATATTACCCTAGCAAAACAAAATTCTGTAATTCTTGCATACTTCCAATTTCCTTTGGAGGTGACTTGCACAAAAATCCAAATGTTATGAGACTAAAAATGCAAATAATAGAAACTTTTTGCCAAAAAGCTACACGCTGCCATCAGGACTGGCAGATGCAGAAAGGGAGACAGAGGCACAGAAAATTGAAGTAAATTTGATTTTTAAATTGCTTATCTTAAAACAGGAGGGAAAATCTCTCTTTTTACAGAATGTAGCACTGATTACCTTAACTAGAAATCTTTTTTTTTCTATTTTTAATCATCTCTGACACTGAACAAAACAAATAAATCTGTTCATTATGTAGAGAAATGTTTTATTTTAGTAATTGCTTAATTACTAATAATAACACATATTGACATATAACACAAATATTTTGATTTTAACAAAATTTACCAAGCTAAGCCAAGATTTTGCTTTTCACATGCACTGGAGTAGAAAAGTTTGTTTAAAAATCGCATAATGCGTAACATAAAAAGTGAGTTCTCAGTAACAGTGAAAAGTAGCAATTAAAAGTATTGAAATAAAAGTATTAAATACAATATTCTTAACACAAAGATACTATTCTTTCACAAAGATACTACATTTAAATTCTTATAAAGCTGGAGAAGTAAAGACAGTAGAAACTGCTTATGAAGCAGTTATCTTTACAGCAACTATTTAGGATCTGATTTAGGTCAAGACTGAAATAAAATTATTGACAACTAAATTCAGTGGATTGTATGATAAACTGGTAGTTCAGTCTGCTGCAGTCTGTCAGAAAGAAACTGCTGGAGATTGTAAGTCAGAAAGACAATTTTTTTTTCAGTTTGGTTGAGGGTTTTTTGTATTTATTACTGTTTCAGGTGTCCTAAAACTGTGGAAAAATGAGCAAGGCTACTAATCACCTCCATGCATTCCCACCAAAGCCAGTGGATCTTCCCTGGAACACTGGAGGAAGCCCAGGAAGCACAGGACAGCAGATCCCTATAGAGCAGAAATGGGGGAAAGCAGAGATGGAGGAACGGGCAGAGCTGTGACATATGGACATGGTGGGTAGCTAGCTGGGAATTTTTTGAAAACAATTTTCACCATTATAAAAGCTGATTAATCAAAATTACTTTTCTTGGGGAAACATATTTTCTTACTGTTTTCTCCAGAAATTATTCTCAGAGGAGGATGTAACTTCTGATGTGTGATTTTGAGAAAGACCAATGGGAGAAAAGGCAAAGATGGCAGGGCAGATACCACACAAACCCGATTTTGTGAATATTCAGTTCAGGGGTCTTACTGGAGTGTAACCCAGGTGTGACAGGATGGGGCCGGGCCTGAGGGTATGCATCGTGGCTTGGCATGGATTTGGGATGCACCTAGGACTCGAAATACAGGCCCGGTGCTGAAAAGCACTGCAACATCCCACGATAATGATGTATTTGCTGACATTACAGCCTGGCATTTAGGGTTCTTAGCATCATCCCCTATGTCTCACGTAAGTGCCCTGATACAGGACATCATAGAAATACAAGGGATGATACAAATCCATCAGATCTAATCCCAGAATTGCAGGCAATCGTACAATAATTTTGCTGAGAGGCCCCTGTAGACTGCACCTCCTCTATTCACCACCCACAGCAAGACACAAAGCACCCCTTATACGGTGTATTAAACTTGCAACCTTTAATACAAAAGATCAAAGGCTCAAAAGCTACACAAAGGGCAGAAGAGCTCAGGAGCACTGTGAATGTGAGAACTTTCTGAGAATGTCTACATGAGAACGTCTAAAATATAGATATTGCAGTTTCTAATGATTAATCATTCTGAGCAAAGCAGTTTTATCATGGGAAAAAGAGACCAAGCAGTGAACAAATTCAGCTTAGCCAAAAGAGAGCCCGGGGCTTCAAGGTGTGCCTATGCAAATTTCCAGTTTCAACTAGACTGTTTCTGAAATCCACTTTAGGCTTCTTTTTTTTAATTCTATTTTAACTGTACTGCATTATAGTCTATTGTCCAGGGAAAATAATGACTCTTAAGGATGAGATTTCTCAAAAGTTTAGAAGGACTCCATTTCATTCCAATACAAAATAGGAGAATATGTAAACTGTTAAGTATTACAAGTATAAGTAGCATGAAGTACAAAACAGTTTCTTCCTACCAGCTTCTAATCTAGAGTAAGTTTCAATCTGAATAGGTGTTTTAGAAAATTATTCTTTTTACTGGTGTACTACAAGACACCTAATATTAGATAAGATGCTTACTGAAGATCTGCTTTATATCCATTATACAAACTAGTACTCCTCTGAAACATACCCGATGCATGTAAAATATAAACAAATTAATTGTAGCATATAGCTTTACTATTACTGCAATTACTAGCAATTTAATGGTTTTTATGACAACAAAATATTCCTCACACAGTAAAATAATAATCACATATAAAAGTGCTTATATCTGCTGAATTTTCTTTTGAATTATTGTCTTGATTTCAAAAAAAATTGCTTTGTCTGATAGCATGCAGTCAAGTGTATAGTGAGATCATCCGAGATGGCAATCCCATGGGAATGGGTGAAGCTCAGTCTTCATCCAAATGCATGCACTTTGATGAGAAATACTTCCAGCACAAGTTTCCATGCAAAAATTATCCAAAACTCCCTTGAAAGCTAGCTTGTTTTTTTTTTTTAAAAAAAAGTACTTTAATGATTAATAATAATAAGTAATGAATCAACACAAGATGTTTAACATATGTGAAGCAGCAGCCTCTTTCAATATCCTCCCAGAAAAGCTGTAGACTAGTCCTTGGAAAGTGAAATTACTTTAATCATATAAACATGTTTATTGGAATATACCAAGCAGTTAGAGATTTGTATGTGTTTTGGCTATAAAATGGTTATCTGATATCACTCATTCCCATGTGCTTTACCTTCATAACTGGCAAAACATTTTTAAGAATAATATTTCCTCATTAAGGATGCTATCAAAGATACTATCCAGAGGAGAATGCGAAGAGGACCAATTATCTTAATTATATACAAAAACCCGCTTAGAAGAATGATAAGGTTGTAAAGGAAAGTACATTAAAACTGGAATATGTAAGAGTTATAGTGGCTTCTGTAACCTTAATTCAGCCTCTTTGTGCATATGCATTCTGAAGAACTATTTAATGACATGATTGCAATACTGTTTTTTTCCACATAGCTTCTGCTTCATTATTTTTACCCAAATATAGGAGAAAAACTCATATGATAATATGCTTCCATCCAAAGAAAATGTTAAATGATAGTGACTAAGACTACATTTTTAACAAACTGATTTATCTAATTTATATCCAATAATTTAGAAAAATCTGGCAAAAAAAGCTATCCCGACAAATGATGATTTTTTTTTTAATAAGACTTGAAATATTGATAATGTTTGAGAAGACTGGAAAAAAGCTAATGAAACAAGCTGAGCCGTTATAAAGTTTCAGCCTGACATCAGGAATAATAGAATAGCTAATATGGATCACCATTAATAATAAATGAGAGGTGCATAATTCGTGCTAATTAGCATAACTTCAGAGAAACTGGACCTGACTTATCAGCTTGATTTTTAAATGAAATTATAAGTTTGTTTAATAAGAGTAAACAAAGTTAATCTGACATTCACTTCTGTAATACATTTGGGTTAATATTACATTTGGCTTATGAAAATATTGTCAGGTGGTCCATATGTATGTGCATAAGAACTACTCACTGTATTCTTCACTTACACTGTTCAAACACCCCAAATGAAAAAAAAGAAAGAAAAAGTAACAGTTTTACCCATCTTTATCCTGCAAATATGATTGGATGGATAAGATTAGAGTTAAAAAGCCAGTGTATATTTCCTTTGCTTAGTATTCCCTGTTGAGATTTTGACAGTGACTAGTTAAATGTGCAAGAATCATCCAAGGAAGTATGATCAGTCAAAAAACAATAATCAGTGGATATTTCCACTACCTGCTTCTAAACTTGTGATGCTGAAGCTGTATTTTGGCAGATAAATGCTGTTTTTAACAAAGAGCAAGAAGTGAAACGAAACAAAAAAGTAGGATTGTTTTTCTTCCAAATACAGAAAAGAACACATTGCAGTTGGAGCCTATCACTCAAGGCTAGTCACTCAAGGACCAGAGAAATTAGAGGATTTCACTTTTTTCACTATTGTTTAATACAGGAAGTTAATCCATAACAGAAGTTTGTCCAAGTACAAAATCAGTTATTTAAAACTCAGATTAAGGAAATGGTTGTGTAGAGAAACTCATGGTTTTATCTCATGATCTCCTCTGCTTAGATGACAGGCATCTGTTGGACAAAGAATTATTGAAATTCTTTATCATTCCACTTCTCTCATTAGTTTATTTTGTTAATGCATCTATAATGAGGCACATCATAATTAAATTGGCACTTACTTTGTGCCGAAGGCATTACATATTACTTTCCCTCTCCCTTTGTAAGTATAAGGATAGTAAGCATTCTATCAAGAAAGCTGATTCCTATATAATAGCAATAATTATATAAAGAAGACACTTTTTTTTTTCTTTAAAAACTAAATAAGGAACATAGGGTTGGCATAGCTGTACTCATAGCATGCAACAGCCATATCACAGAATCATAGAATGGTTGAGATTGAGAAAGGACCTCTGGAGATCACCTAGTCCAACCCTCCTGCTCAACTAGAGCACATCCAGCACATTGCCCAGCACCCTGTCCAGACACCTTGTGAGTATCTCCAAGGATGGAGACTCCACAACCTCCCTGGGCAACCTGTGCCATTTCTCACTTACCCTCACAGTAAAAATGAGTTCCTCTTACAGGTATTCTCTTCTGATTTCAGCCAAAATCAGAAGAAAAGAGAAAAAAATCTCACTGAAAACACTCCACTTTTAAGTCTTGTACTAGGGGACAAATAGTTTTTGATCTCAGATCAAATTTTAATAACTAATTCTTAACTTTATAATGACTCCTCTTTTGGAAGAATAAATATATGGCAAAAACCTAATCCCAATGAAATCAGTGGCAAAGCACTCCTTGTCATCTGTCTTTGAGATGCAAATGACTTAATGACCTTCTGGTCAAAACTGGTAGGTTAATAACACCTAGAAATCAAACAGAAATCATCATAGCAGCAGAAACACATGTGAACTGCACTCCTTTGAGCAATACCTTACTGAATAGGTACCTTACATGAAGCATCCTATTGGTATTCCAAGAATTTTAACAATTGTTCAATTGTTGCAGAAATACTTTAAAAAAGAAAATGGGTATGAAAATGTTAATACAATAAAACAGACCTCCTCAACTGTCTACATCCTGGAGATTTGTGCTTGGAGCAAAGAAAACTTGATTAGTGTTATTAAATTAATTGTATTATGGGAGTAAAAGCAGATTAAGAATGCTTGCTGTTTTGCATCAGTAGAAAATCCCTGAAAGACAGAGGCAAATTAGTGCTTGCCAGAAAGTACTAAATTGTCCTCCGTTTTAAGAAAATAAGTCTGTAAGTCTGTAAGAGTACAGTAGGTTTCTATATAAATTATTATTCAATTGTAGAGAAGCCTCTGTTTCTTCTTTTCTTCTCATGAGTATGTACATGACTTCTTGGATCTTGGAAAAATATCCAGAAAATGTCCACAGTAATTTTCCCATGGTCAAACATAATTAAGTGGGATAAGAAACTAAAAAAAATCTTGCTGACTTTGAAACAGTTTCCTTGCAGTAACTGATGATTTAAGATCAAGACAATAATTCAGTAATTAAAATTGCATCCCCATGATGTTATGTCTTTTTGCAAACAACAGGAAAAAAATAATCTGAGAAAACAGAATTAGAAATAGCCAGAAAATACTTACAAATAGAAAATAAATTTTAAATTTTAAATTTACATTGTAGTTATATCAGCAAAAACTCTCAAGATATAATTTTCAGAAATCTTTTATTTTACAATTTTGAAAGGTGCTTTGAAAGACAATTGAAGAAAAAATCAAAATTCATTAAAGAACAATTGTTTATTTTATTATGCATCAGCACTCCCTCAGCCTCTATTAAAATTTCAAGTGAAATCACAAAATCCCAATTGTAGACATATGCTAGTACATTAGACAAAGATACTTTTGATAAGCACTGTGCATTCTGTACTATGGCAGTAGAAATGACAAATATGAAATGTGTCATTGCTGAAAGTCAGTTTAAAGAAGATTACTTTGGGTTCCAAAATACTGTGTTCTGGCAAAGATTTGTATCTTGGAGCTCTGAATGTGATCCTTACCTCTTTATAAATTAACCTGTTTAACAAGTAATTTGAGAAATTCTGTACTATAGCCAAATTCTGTCCATATGGCCCAGAAACAAATAAAAAGCAGAGGAAAAATGATGCACAGGTCTCAGCAAGGGAACTTGAACATATTGTGATACAGAGTACACACCTTTGAAATATCTCAATTGGAAACTTTACTGGCCTTTGGATTCTTCTAGCCACAGTGAGCAGGCAACATGAATAGACACAGAAAAGTGCACTAATAAATTTTCAGGATCATTCAGGGGCTGCCCAAAATTGTTCCTGAAGAGAGAGGCTGGAGAGCTCTGTCCTAGCTGAAGACCATATGTTAGCTCTCTTGCGTGTTGACTTCAAAAAAGTATCATCTGGATTGTCACCATACAGGAAATGTATGGGGATTAGTGAAGAGAAGCCATGTAAGCAAAAAATCAGCTAAGGAGCTGCTGGTGACAAAAAATAGCTAATATTGAATACTGTAAAAGGAATGTGTGGAAATTGTGTTTCTGAAGGATCATTTTGGGCATCATCATTGTTTAATACTTTTATTACTAATCTTGGTAGAAAGTAGAAGCATGTTGATTATGTCTGTTAAATACACCAATTTGTGTCCTTAAAAATATAATGCTACTTTTAGAGATAATGTCAATAACTACAAGGATCAGAATATAATACAGAGCTCTCTCAAAAGCACTTCAAAAAGGCATCTGAAAAGACCTAGAAAACTGTAGTAGATACGAAACTATTGATTACTCATTTTCAGTGATGTTCATGTTCAGTTCAGAAATGCAGAAAAAGTCTACTAAAACCACCCAAGGAATAGATTGAGGAAACTTGAATATCTTGACTTCTTGTTAAACAAAGGCCGATAAGGTTGCTATCTAAAAGTTTATCCAAAGATAAGCAATGGAAGAGAGTAAAACTGCTTAAGAAGAAAAACCAAGACGGAAACCTATGAGTATCAGTTGGCCATGAATACATTTAAGCTGAAAAAGAGAAGTTTCTTAATCACCAGCACAGAAATCAGTTATTCAGAAACAGACCTCCAGTCAGCATAAGAGGCCCAAAAAAAGCCGGCTATTTCTAAATGGTATTGAGAAGTTTATTCAAGGAACTAGGCAAAGAAAGTTAAAACCCAAGATTTTTCTCCCTAAGGGGAGTATTCTCATCATGTCAGTGCACGGTGAGATTCTTCTGCTCATTCTTCTCATGGCCTAAGAGTCTTGATGCTACTCTCTGCTAAAGGCCAGTGGGATTAGATTGCATAAAACACTGTGATAACTGGAAAACTTTCCTGAAAAAGGGGAGCATTTCCTTGAGGCCAAAAATAACTTAGAACAGAAACTAACTGCTTCCTGAGGAAGTATTCAGATACCACACTGTTGTGGAAACACAATCATGAGCCAGTCATCTCCTCCATCTAATGGATGCAACTGTCTCATTAGGTATCAATCAGACACACACCTTGTGTTTCCTATTGACAAGCTCTACGTGGCTCTACACTTCTCACTCAACATACAGAAGAATTACAGTCTTTGGAGATACTTTGGCAATACTGGTCTCCTTGAAATAAGTAGAAGACTATGATTGAATGATTTATAGGATGAAGGACCTTTGTGCGGTCCCTGAGCACACTCCCTTACAGGTCTCTGCCTATCCCCTGGGGACCTCCCTCAACCTTACCAGCACCAGGACTCCATTTCATCCCAGTCTAGGCCTGTCAGGCCCTGCTCATTGATACTGTAGTGGTGCTGGTGGCTGATTGGCTATGCAATCCACTGATCCTCACCCTGACTCATGGCCCCTCTTCCCAGCTTGACCTCGAACCTGCCTTGTCACCATGGGCCTGTCTGGCAGCTACTGAGCTGACCTCCACCTCCAGACTGACTTCCTGGTTTGACCTCAGACTTGTCTCACCACCTTGAACCTACCTAGAGATCTGGACTCTTGGTGGAACATGGTCATGATCTCTGGGTCTGCCCCCTCACTTGGGTACTGGGGGACCTGACCCTGGATGGCAAGGTCTCTGTCCTTCCAACCTTGCTATTCCCCTTAACTTTCCAACCCTGAGGGTGAATCCAGACCTTGCTACTCCCTGACAGTTGGCTCAGGCTGGTTGGAGCCCATGCAGCCTGGCCTGAAGCTGAGCAGGGACCTATGTCTCCTCCTGAGGGGAGGGTTTGGTCTTGCCCTGGCCTCTGGCCTCCCTGTTGTGCTGATCCTTTACTCAACCCCAGGCTCCTGGGTGAACATGCCCAGTGCTACAGGAGTGGGCAGGCTCCTTCATTCCCCCTCTGTCTCACCAGTTTCCACGGCTCATGAACTCCGCACCCCCACCTCCTGCCCCTAACTCCAAGTGTCCCATGGCAAGTCTACTTCCCATCTCCCTGTACCTGCTCTGGCTCTGTGTCTCCTGGAATATCTCACTGGTGAACCACAGGAATTAAGACAGTCTATGGCAAGGTCCTACTGAGCCATGATCTCCATAATGGGTGAAGACACCCCTTGATAAGAAAGGAGGCAATTTTCAGAGGCCTGAGGGCATTCATAAGCCTGAACATCACTGATCAGCTTTCCCACCACAGCCCTGTCTCTGCTAAGCAAGGGACCTGGTCAACCTTGACAGTAACTTGCAGGCAACTGCACTGCCCAGCTTTGAACCTTCCCCATCACCACGTACTTGCCCACTGATGGGGGCTCTTGGTTGAACCTGGACACAATCTCCATTTCTCCCTCACTGCAGGTGGTGGGACAGGCCCTGGCTAGCAAGGCTCCTGCTGGCTGGATGTGCCATCCCCTGTGGTTCTCTGGCCTGAGGGAACTGCTGGCCCTTAGTCCTTCCTCATATAGAAGCTCAAAGTCCCAGTCCTTCGGAAGTGCAGCGCTTCTGGTAGCAGCGATGTGGGATATGCCCCACAGAACCAAAAGCTTTATAGGGCGATCAACAGCCTCAAAAACACCAACCATCTGCTATATGCTGCAACTACTCTGCTTGGTAAGAGATTGTCTCCTTTTTCTCTGCAGCGAAGATGGCTCTTCTTGATCACTGAAAGTATTTAATCTTGAGAAGTAAGAATGCAAATCATGTGTTTAAATTCATTATATCCTGTTATTTCTGGCTTTTAAAGTGTATTTAAATGACATACACACTTCTGGTGCTCTAGTACCTGCCATTCTCTTTGAAACATTTTGAGAAGTGGATTTTAAAAGGTCAGTACATGACCCTTTAGATCAATTATAGTTTGAAAATTAAAGAGCATTAAGTCTAGCCTCTGTAATTTCTGTTCCATAAGACAAATCACATAGCATGCAAGCAATTTGGTATATGTGACAATGTAATGCTCCCTTCTTACAGCCACTTTGCACCAGCTTGCTTATAGCTAGAAAATAGCCACAAAAAATGAGGCTATAAATTTATTATTCAAGAAAAGATGTGGATCTTATCCTAGTCTCAATCTAGAGAATCGCAGTGTTCAAATATTCAAGATAGATCTTATGAAGATTTGTTCTTCAGCTTCTAAACAACTGTCTCCTAGATATCTGATATCTGAGATTGTTAACACAGCGTAAGACAGCAAACACAGGAATGTTTTAAATTTTACTTATATACAGTGTGTGTCTACATATTTATACTTACATTTATACATAAATATATACATGCATGTATATATTTATCAAAATAGATAGGAGGTGAGGTTTCAAATAATTTTAGGCATATTTTCACACTAATTATTGGAGAAAGATATCAGACTGGGAAATCATAAACAATAATGCAGTAGACTGGTCAGCTTGGGGACAATATATAAATAAATACAAATATAAAAATAAATATAATTATAAATATTTTCATATCTATATATATACATGCTGTGTATACGTAACATGGTATATATACTTATGCATACAGTAATAAGTCAGTGACAGACATTTTTCTTAATTTCCCTGCTAAAATTATGAAGCAGTAAAAATAATAAAAAGGTGTTATTCATTATAGATATTTCAGTATCTTGCATGACCTTACAAGTCACTGTGATTTAACTCAAAGTACATTTTCTGAAAGATGGCATGACTGACAAGACCAAGATTTCTCCAAAATACATTTAGCTGAATAGATAACTAGAAAAACTCCTCCCTGATGTTTCAATCTCTTGCCTTGTTTTTGCCTGCCACAAGCTAGTAACAACACATTTCATGCTAAGAGCTCAGCACCAGCTAAGCACCCAAGTATTTGCCCTGTTTATCAAGTGGATATTGCAGCCAGACTGGGCTCTTAATTTCTGCAGGTAGGACTGGTTCCTGAACTGAAGATGACTCACTAAGTTCTGCTTGACTGCAGTCACTCCAAGGTAACATAACTGAAAAAAAAAGGTCCTTAAACTAAAACTCCCTTATCCAAGGAGATTTTCATGCAGTAAACAGGCTGTGATGTTTCTTTCCTTTACTAAGATGCTGTATTAACACCTTCTGCAGTAGGCAGCCAGCCCAAATGGGGATTTTTTTGAAGTTATTCACAGCCAATACAGATTTTGAAAAGTCCTCTGTGTTACCTAATGATGCTCAATGAGAACATAAAAAGCTTTCAAGCAGTAATGGGCATCAATTGTTATTAATAATTTAGCACAGAGGCTGCCACCCAGTCCCACGCTTAGGGACTTTCTGCAGTAGAAACTATAGAGGCACACTGAAGGGGATAGAAAGCAGGGACACACACTGAACTCCAGCCAAAAAATATATATATTTCTCAGATTTTTGTAACGTGGCCAGATTACTTTCTGTGTTTCTGCTAAATAAAATGGGTATGACATCAGGTGGTGGAAGAAGGGAATATGAGGAAAAACACCTAAGCTACCGAGGATATAAAATGATAAGTCTACAAGGGTCTTCAACAGCACAGGTTCAAATGCAACCTAAATTCACCAGCATGGTGCTGTGTACAATCTACTGCTCCTATATTCTAGACACCATATAACCAATCAAAATCATGCAGACATCATGAAGATACTTGGCATTAGCAGTTATCCAGTACTCTGAGCTTCAGACATTCATTAATACATTATACCTTTCACAGGATGATGGATTTATTACTAACAGTTCACAGAACTTAATGCCTTATGAGCTACTATAATTTTATGGCTATTTTCAAAGTTAAATATATTGTTTTTTTAATGGAGGGGTAGTTGGAAAATTAAACGAGTGATAAGAAATGTTCACTTTTGGGAAAGTATATACTGTTCTGGAATATCCCAATGGAAAAATTAATACAATTGATTTATGATTTTGTACACAAGGATCTTAAAGATCAATTTCTCTTTTATTTAGAAAAACTGAAATAGCCAGACTTTCTCCCCAAAAATTGTTTAATGTCTTTCCTCCCCCCAGAAAGAGATATCAAATTTTTTTTAATTATACCTTTGTTGTTGTTGTTGTTATCTTATGTTAGTAAGTATTTCAGAATATCCCTGTTAAGTGTTAGCTGTTAGCTCAAAGGTAGAGATACTGTGAAAGGGAGATGCCAACACACTCTGCCAACACTGTCCCATCAATTTATTGCAGAACCAAAGAACAGCTCAACTCAGACTCAGATACACATGCAATCTTTTTACATTTAGATCAGTCCTAATGAGAAGCAGTTGTTTTAGCTGCCAGCATAAACCAATAATGTAGGTCTGCATCTTCCTAAATAAAACTAATATGTTGCAAACAGTCAGACATAAAACTTGTACAACATTAAGGCTCTCAGAGGTGGAAGTAACAGAAACTTTATGACTACTTTTATTCCTTTGCATTCAGTTTTTCCCCCCTATATGTATCATTTACCATTTGTTGCATGCTCTCATGTTTCAGGAAAAAGCTGCTTCAGGAAATCGAAAATAATTGGGAAAACCACAGAACAGTCTTGTCTTTTTTTCCCTCCTTTAGTAGATCAAAGAATGATACCAGCAACCAGTTAGGAGCTTCCTGGCAGGGCCAGTTAATAATTATAATAATAACTATAACTTGCAGCTGTACAGCTTGAAAGGACCAGTCAGAGCAACCCTTCTTCCCAGTAGAGGGAAGGAGAATTTTCCATCACTGTGTGCAGTCAGTCTCACCTCCACTGGCAAGAGGTAGCAATACTCCAGAGAGCGGGGCAAGTTTACCAGTGTCCAACCACCTGGGGAAAGGAGGCTGACAGATGGAATTTGATATTCACAGTGCTGCCCTGTGCAATGGACGTGTCACGTGTAATGGACTCTACACGTAACATAGTACTGAATTTCAAACAGAGTATTCCCAAAGTTAGTTGCACTCAGTGACAGAAGAACAGGGAAATTCAGGAAAAAGGAATGCAAATCAGATACTTGCTTTAAATGAATTATATCTGTAGCCATCCATAGCTTATTCATGCAATAAATGTGTAGCAACATTCACATACAATTATGCATACTACTAAGTAACTTAGTACTCTCACTGACACAGTTGGTATTATTTGGGTCTTTTTTAGTGTAAGATAATAGTCAACATGATTACAGATATGACTCACAAGCCATGCCAGTTATCTAATTACTGTATTTACAGTTTAAAATAAAACTACATTTTGGAATCTGCCCAGCCATACAGCCAAATGTTCTTCCAATAAAATTTCAAGGAAAAGATCACATCAGTAAAAGAAATCTGAGGAAACAAAAAGAGGAGGATTACAATACTGTCACCTGGTTCAGTATTGCGAAATTGCTGATCTTGTCATATGTTGAAGTTTGAAAGTTTGAAATAGAAGTTTGAAAAACAGAGTTAATATGGCATTTTCTCACTTTATCAGATGACAAACTATAAATTTGTTCAGCATTGAAGAGTCTACTAATTTTCTTAGACTGCCAGAGTCAGTTATCAGCAAAGTAGAGCTTCAGCTCCATGAGCAGGGTCAAATTTATGCTCCTATCTGATAAAGATGTTGTCCTATTTTATGCCATCTATTTGATTGCTGTTCCTAATGCAGTTTCCCTCAAGCTTTCTCTTGCACAACTGTTTTGGAGAGGCAAAATTATCCACTTAGCACTTTTATACTGTGCCTGATTCATCTCAGGCACAGTTTGTTCCAGTTCTAGAGCCTCTATAAAAATCAAGATGATGCTTCCCTTAGGCAGAGTAGATGGTTAACATGATGTTAGTAGATAATCACCTGTCATTTTTGTATCCTTCCAAAATTATAATTCATAATCAAGATAATACAAGTTGAAATGGCCTGTTTCAAGTAGCTGTGTGCTGCTGAGACTAATTCCCATTTATCAAAGCAGTCTCTCGTTCCAATTAATTACAATGTAATTATTATTTTCTTAAATTATTTTAAGAGGTGATGACTAAGGAAGAGTTCAAGTAAGCATTTTGGAGGAAAGCGCGTATTTTGGGGGAATGTCAATAAAATCCTGTAGATACTATCATTCATATTACTCAGCATAATTTATAGTCTTTTAGCATAATTACAGGATGGTAAACAGATGTAACTCATTGCTGCTAGAGTTGCACAACAGAAATAGATATTTGCCAAACTGAAAAGCTCTTTCTGTTTCATTTAATATTTCTATCAATTCTCGTTCACTATTCCATTTTCTAAAAGGGAGCTGACCTTCCTTTATATAATATGGAAATTCAGAAGAATTTTAAATTTTTTATTAGTTCTATAATTAGAATGCTAACTATTTCTTTAAAAAAAAACAGGATGGTAAACAGATTATTGCAAAAGGCTATGTTTAAAGAAATTTGATTTCTAGTTTTGAATTTTCAATTTCTTCCTATATGTATCTAGAAGATCTTTTAAACCTCTATTTTATCTTCCCTTCTTAGCATTCTGGTATTAACTTACCTTATGGTAGGTTAGTGAAGGCTGTAACTGTGCTATTATTAGTAGACTGAGAGTCTAAAAATATCATAAACAGGTGCAATTCTAAACCCGCCATAATTTTACGCTTACACCAAAGATTATGTAAAGGATTATTTCGTGATTTACCTTGTCTTGAGGAAGGTATTCTTGCTATCTCCAGGGAACAAGGTTTTTTGGTCACTGCTATATCTATTGAATCACAAAGACTGTTGATGTTTTCTGAAGGAACTGCATCCAAAGGAACAGAGGGTATTGCTTCCAATGCATAAAGTCTCTTCTTTGAATAGGATTCCTGAAAAGTAAAAATGCAACTAGGTAAAAGATATACTTGCTGGACAATATCACAAGAAAAGAACCAAGTTCGGTAAGAGGGTTTAAAAATCAGAAAATTAAATAATGCTGAGATACAATTTGTAATTAAATGGAAGGATTACTTGCATGCTGGAACAAAGAGAAAACATTTTTGTTTTTTTAAAAAAAAACATTCTGTAATATAGCATTGTATAGGCACAGAGATTTATTTATCCATCAAACTTGATATTTAGAAGGTGCTCCAACACAAATGGTCTTGACATACCTGTTTTGGTAGGTTCTCATTTAGAGGATCTCTTATTCACATTTTTTCACTCTGTCTCATTAAACACACAACTGTATTTATCATGACAATTACTCTGCCTTTGGGAATGATTTTACAGTATTTTTATAGTATAAAAAAGAAGGCTAAAGATCTGTCATGTGTATTCTGAAGTCCAAACTCCAAGATGTGAATGGGTATTGATGTCTTCTGTATATTCTGAATGAATAGACTGGTGTAATGTCCCTTAACAGTGATCCATTCAGTGAATTTCTGTCACTAGCACATGTTGAGAAACAGGAATTAGCCAGAAGTTTTGCTGGCACCCTAAACTGCTCAATCCAGCAAACCATGTCTGCTTCAGAACATGAATAAGCACATACCGTATCAATTCACTAGAGCGTCTTGATTTCTGTCATTTTTATCTCAGTAGAAAGCAATTGCATGGACAAAGGCATACATTCCCACATCTTTCATACATCAAGACATATGGATGAATGGGAAAGTCAAGCACTATACGCTAATCAAATACGATATAGTAAGACACGAAGGAATTGAAAACTTCCTGGCATTACTCAGAAAATGACAGAAGAATGCGATGCCCAGAATAGGAGGTAGAATAATGATTTCTTTTTCAATAAGAAAAAATCATATTGCCCAAGGAAGACTATGTCTGCAGATAACAGGTTCTTTTTCTACTGTAAATGATATATACTGTTAGTCAGCTCTACCAAACTTTTTGCTGTTTTTATATCATAACCTGATTTTCCTGAAAGTTCAAAATCTGGTAATAATTGAAGGTCTCTGGAATGAAAGGATCAAGATGATAGCAACAGGAACTTCAAAATTCAGCTTGATGACTTGAGTAGAACCTAGTTTTAACCTAGGCTGGCCTGCCAGCTAGGCAGCGAGGTATTCACTCTCTTGACAATGCATACCGCAAACAGTTAACAGACAAAAATCATATTGGGAAAAACAAAACAAAACATTGATCAGAATTCGTAACAAAGAAAAATTATGCTAGAAAACAACACGAGACCAGTGGTCAGTGTTCAGAAACACATGCCGAAGAAGACTCTGCTTTTGTCTTTTCTTCTGTTCCTTTTTCTGTGTTATGTTTACTCAGAGTATGAGTAAACAATCCTTAACCACCTTTCTGATATATATAAATAATAAATAGCTTAGGCTAAAGAACTCTAAATGCCTAACAATTAGACAAAGTTCATCAGTAGGCCAGCTACAACTTCCAAAAAGTTCAATTCCATAAAACTACAATTTTATCACAGGTATAAATGTGCATGATTAGATTTAACCCACAGAAAACTTCAAAACCTTTGTAATTTATTAACAAAAGCACTAATACTTAATTATAAAATATTTCTACCTTTTTATCATAATGAATAATGTTTTTCACACTAGATTGCACTATGTAGCTGTGTAGTGGGGAGGCACTGAAGTGGCAGAAGGGTAAATGCAAGACAAGAGAAGGATTCCTTTCTCTTTGAAAAAATGGAATTGCTACTCTGTTCACTTCTGTCTGCTGTATAATGTCTAGGGCAAAAGATTTTTTGTTTTTGAGAGCAAAATTCAGTATAAATGTTGAACATGCAAGTTTCGGTAAGAATAAGATAAACTGCAGTAATCCTAGCAATAGTAATTCCATCTAGAGAAGCATACAAAGACATCCTGCTGCTTAAAACTGTCACTGGAGGTTGAGCTGGAGGTGGAGCTGTGCTCAACTTCTGAATTCAGCTACACTAAAAATGATTTCAGAACATAAGAGCAGATACTGTGAATCGGACGATGTCTCCTCGCATTCTGTCTGCAGAGGTGGCCAGCAGTGCTTGAGAACAGTGTAAGGCCAGTGTAAGCGGGTAGGGGTATCAAGGCCGCAACCCTCTGAGAGTCAAGCACCTCATGACCAAAAAGTGCTGGCTTTGTTTTTCATGTTCACCAGCTGAACTTTCAGAAAGTAACTTGCCCAGTTGCCTTTGGAGCACAAGCAAGCTTTTGTAGGTTGCATGCACCCCATTTTATTTATAACTTGCCTTATTTGCTGCTCCCTAGATCTTGTATTTTAGAAGGCCATTAACAGTGGTTCCTTTTTTATCCTGCCTGATCCACACATGATCCACAGAATATTCCTTGTCCTCTTCTTTAAGAAATGAAAAAAATCTGATATATTCACACATCTGTTCCAGACTGTTGACCATCCCCGTCACCCCTCACTCTCTCAACATTCAGTGATGTGACAGAAGGATCAGATTTTCACATTGTATTCATTATGTGGACTCACCTACTATTTATACAGTGACATAATGATGTTCCCTTTTTTGTTATCTATTCCTTTCCTAATTATTCTTAAAATACAATTTGCTTTTCTGACTGTTATTCAACACTGTATAAATAATGTTGCAAGAATGTAAATGTCAGGCAAGAATAAATAAAAGTGATGGGTTTACTGGGAAAATGGTTGGATTGTACATCAACAACAAGCAAACTCGCAGCCTAAGAATGCAAATATCATACCTGTGTGCCAAACAAAAGATAAATTAGATAGAGTCAAAAATAATTGCTAATACTGATGAATGTCTAAAATTCTATCAGCTGAACTATTAAGGGAAGTTAATCCTTAATTAAAAATGCATTTGTATCAAAAAGCATCAAGTAACATAATTCTGTCTCTTTTTCTAACATTAAAAGCTCTTCAGCAATCTCTTCAATATCAGTTCTGTTGTCACACTTCACCCAATGTAATGTGCAGTAACTCTACAGTAATCCTACATATGTCCTAGATGTATTCCTCTGCATAATAAATCCTTTCAAAGAAATATATCTGCATTATTACAGAGCAATCTTTATGCCTGGCATCAAAATAATCTGAGTTTAATTTTAAACAATTAGAAATGACTCAATCTTGAATTTTTATATACTATTCCAAAGCTAAAGCTGACATATTTAACTGGCCATCTACTACCAAGTCAGAATTTGTTCTTACTTGGAAACAGAACTTCAGAAAAGTAATGTGCTGGGCTGGCAGTATATTGAAATGAGTATTTTAGTGGAGAGGATTAAAATATAAACACAATAGATGAGAAGAGGAAAAGTGAGAGTGAGTGAGTCACTGGGAAAGCATTGGAGACCAGTTGTCCATACTAATAAGATGCAAGCGACACTTTTGCCTCCTAGATAAGAAGCAGTAATGTGAGGCTTAGGTTGCTGCAAAGATGCCAGGGATATACAGTGCCCATTACCGAGAGGTCGCCAGCCAACTGGACCTCTTCTGAGCACATCCTTGATTGTGTAATAGTTACCATAGGTAATCCAAAACAGGACTGGAGAACAGAAAAGGAAAAAAAGAAAGAAATTTGATTGCTGACAAAAGGGAGAGAGTTTGCTTCTGCGAAGTCCTAATGGCAACCATAAAAAGAAAAATATATGTCTGAAAAAAAGTTCCATGAGTAAAATTTCAGAAACTACATGCTTTTAAGTTAAGGGTTTTTTTGTTTGCTTGTATTGTTTTTTTTTTCTTTTTTCTTTCCCAAGTTTCTGCCAAGCTTTTGCCTTGTAGATGCTCTTGCATCCCTTGTAAGAATCGGTCTGACTAATGATGTATGCTCAAGGTCTGGGATATAAGCAACCTAGAAACTACAGTTTGTATGACCTAAAAATAAAAAAAGGATAGAGACGCAGTAAGCATCTAATCTGCATTGGCATTCTGACAAGAAGAAAGATTTTTTTTATTTAACTGAAAACATCCATCTCCTATCCTACAAAAATCAAGTCAATTGAAGCTTCATTAATCCTCTGGAACATGCAAAAACATAGAAGCAACTGCCAGATGAGCAATGATAGAAAACCTGCTGGTTAGGAAAGTTCCATTCTCTCTAATTCACAATTTCTCCACAGGGATAATTCACATAGGCGTGTTGTCTGTCACCACCAGGTAATCATGAACTTAATTACAAATGCAGAAAATCTCCTGGCATCTAGAATATCCATATTTGAAGGCCATACTTTTTCTTGCCATTTGGACACTTTACTAGATCCAAATTTGCAGAAGTCTCTCTTCTGATTTATGGTTCATTTTCATTAAACACTGTCATCACAATTTATGTAAAACATCTAAGAAGAATAGATGAAATAGTCAAACTTTAAGGTACTTTAAGGTACACAGGTACTTTAAGGTACACTAAGGTACACAGTAGGGGAAGCATAAATGTCCATAAGCCTGCTCGTACTTGAAGTACCACTGATTTCAGAACAGGGTGTACTTCATTCATTTTTGTCTAGCTGCAAGAACCTTTACAGTGAGTGTCAGTGAAATTTATCATAGTAACTTCTATTGGAAGTAAGCTTTTTGTTAAACACACTAAAGCTAGTTAACACTTTGGATGGCAGTGCCACTAGAAACAAGAAGCAGAGCAGTGTCTATATTAACAATCAGAGTCTCTTCCTTTTGAACACAGGAAATAGTTACAGTGAAAGGTGTTTCATCCACTAAGAAAATAGCTAACAAGTCTACCCATATTTCTCTGAGATTATTGATACAAAACCAGCTACTCCTGACATTTGTGAGAATTTAGTTTTTTATGAGCACCTGATAAACTCCCACTTGTTAGGCTTTAGCTTGGAAATTAAAGAATTTACAGAGAATAAAATTAAATTCAAGCAATAACCTCCTGCTGTAGTTTACCACTGGTAAGGACATACCATATCTGGTAAGGACTTGACTAGAAAGAGAATGATTGGTGAGCAGCTTTAATGTCTTTAAATTATACTGCCAGATAATTCAGACTTTCAAAGAAACCTTTAAGGCTGTAATTATTGATTAGCTTTAAACATGTAGGAACTGGAAGTAGGACACCCAGGGTTTCCTTTATTTCTGAAGAGTAACTCTCAAAGGAGAAATATTCTATGAAAGATAAACAGGAAAAAAACAAGGTACATGTCATCTTTAGAAAATTTCCTTTCTATTAAAATAGATAAGGAAGAACTGCCACTAAACCTTTCCTGAAAATTCTGACAGAGAAAATTCTGAGATCCTCTGGCTTTTGGTGTATGCTTCCGTGGCTTGCTATATGCCAGAAAATTGGCATGAAGAAACCCAGTGCTTGTTTTTCCAGAACAGTTAGTAGTCTAAAACCTGCTCAGCTATTCTTTAGAAAGAGCATGCTATGGTACATACCCCTCTTAGTAATACTTGAGAGAATTATTGATCCTACCAACCCAAACCTGATGATTCTGATAGTAAGCAATGAACTACCGCATTTATCCCATTTTGATGTTTGTATTAAATGATTGTTCATGTTCATAAACAGATTGATGGGGCACTTCACACTGAAATGTTCATGACAAGTCACCACAGGCTTGTGGCAGAGATGGCCATCTGAAAGCTGGTAGCACAGAAATCAAGGAAGGACGGAGTTCAGGCCAGTCGCTGGCAGGGATTAGCAGAGATTCGTGGCATGCAGTCAAGTGATGGAGGAAATGCCTCAATCTGAAGAACACTATGCATTTGTCACAATAACATACTGAAAAAAACAACTGAAGATATTTCCTATTTTACCGTAACCCAAAATCACAATCAGTATTTGTATTTGTATGTATTTATTTTACTGCCTCTCCATTTAAAGAAAGGCAGTGATATCACTGTAATTTCGCGGCTAGGGGAAATGCTATTTATCTATTGCTAATAATTTAACAAAAGTCACTTTTATAGTATCATGTAATTAGAATCATTTTTCATGAGTCAAACTATGATAAATGTTCATTGTTATGACAGCTAAAAACACTTGAGTATGTAATTTGTTACAGAACAGATAATAAGGTTCACTTCATGATATATTACAGAATTTAGAAAATCCCCAATAATCTCATTTGAGGGTAATGATCTTGGAGAATCTACTCTGATCTGCGCAAAGTATTTTATAATAGAGATTTTAAAAGAGTATTCCATTTTACTCTCTCACAAAATATCTGAAGCAGTAGGTTTGTTGTTGCAGAAATAATACATGTCCAAAGTTATTTGAAATAATTCTTTCTTTCCAGCACCTGAAATAGGCTTTGTGATTATATTTCAGTAAGTCATCCATAAAGCTGGAAAAAAAAATTCCTTCTAAAAAATTTGGACATTTGTTGCCTTCTATTTTGACAATGTTACAAAATTTAGCACTCAGACAACACATGAATAAATGTTCAGAAAACATTTTAGATAACATCTGCATCCCAAATGTACCTAATATGGCCTGAATTACAGCTGTCTGAAAATATAGGTAAATTGTGAGCATAATGAGTGTAGTGTTAATCTCCGTAGCCAAAACATTATGCTGTATTTTACGTAGATTTTTCATAATTCTATCTGGCATATATTTAGAATTTCAATGAAGTTAGATTGTTGCTGGCATGTTACATGCTTTCTATGCATACAACATTACGGTCATGAAAAAGAGCAGATGCATCTTCTAGTAAAAAAGCCACAATGACAAAGCATGTACTGTAAGACTAAAAAATCTGGTTTATGCAAATGCTGTCTGTGGCAATGTAGCAAAATGCAATAATTGGTTTAATAAATTATTCTTAGTTTAGCTGAACAAAATGCAATTACAACCTCTAAAGTAATTTCTAGGTTAAATATCTTTCATTTTTTTTCTACTGTCTTCATAAACAATGCTAAAAAAACCCCAAAATCTTGTATGATTATCAAGCTAAAGGAAAATGCCTATTTAAAATAAAAGCTATTACATTAAAAAGATAAAATGAAGTGAAATTTCAGCTCCATGGAAACAATACTTTTTAGCAAATTGCTTATGCTCTTATGGTAGATTTTAAAATCACACATACGCACAAAAAGAAGTTAGCTCAAATGGAAATTTCAGCAAATTAAAAGAGATTCAGGATGAAAAAGTTTAGAATGTATAAGCATCACTACTTAGTAAGAATACAAGCACTAATTTAATCTTTGTCTGTGAGAGCTTTTATATATCATTGCCTAACTAGAATAGGACACTTCAAATTTGAAGAACATTTTATTTTTGTGCATCACTTTTTTCTAGTACAAAATATAAAAACTCAGTGGAAACCATGAAGCCATGGCCAGAAAATGACTCAGAAAGTGAAAGAAGAGGAGGATAATAGTTTTTAGATTTCAAGGGTGTGAGTTTCAAAGTTCAAAGCATGCAGAACAACAGGAGGAAGGCTCTTCATATCTGTTTTTTGCTGAGAGTAAAAACAAACTTCTTTCAGGCTCTGAACTTCATTTGGTAGCAGTCCAAAGGTTGGAAGGTGGTTATCAAGGAACATTTTCTATAATATCAGTTAGCTTCATTATCAGATCTCTTCATTAAGAAAAAGAGACTTTTCTTACTTGGAGGTAAAGGTTCACAAGAGGTTTATGGAAGAAATGTTAGAGTTATACAGATCCAGATAGTACTTGACTAACAATTTACAGAATCAATTATTTTGAAAATCACAGAAAATACAAAAAATAAAAAAAAAATCTTTTTTCTAAGACAATAAAATAAATATTTTGCATTTGCATATTTTAATATGTCTGAAAGGAGATGTGAAATAACCACAGGAAGAGTGAATGTCATCTTTTTTCTAAGACAATAACTATTTTGCATTTGCGTTAAGTTTTTTAATATGTCTGAAAGGAGGTGTGAAATAACCACAGGAAGAGTGAATGAGAAGTTAAGAGTTTTGAATCCAGATCAACTCCTATCCTACTAAAATTTTTCTAAGGCTTTCCAATCTTATGTTTGCATGAAGTGAACTCCGAAATTATAATGGCCAATACCATGAAAAGAGTTAGATATTGAGAAACACTGAAGTGGATTAATTAGTTGCTGGGCAAGAAATGCAGCAAACCATTACACTGTTGTGTCTTAATCTGCCCCATCAATTATTGCACCTGTAAATGAAGAATACTTGAGTCCTACATGGGAGACAGAGGCATTTTAGCACACAGATGAAGTGTTTTGCTTCTGAACCTACCTAGTTATTCAATATTAACACAAAGCAGGAAAGAATCCTAAAACTTTAAACTGCCTCAACAGGAGGGCAGATGACATCAGTAAAAGGAGACATTATGAAACACAGTTTCTCTGAAGGAAATTTTCCTAACTTTACCACTTAAATTTATTAAGCTGTCATTTGTTACTAATAGTCTCTGCATTTATTTCTAGAAAATATTCTGCATATGCCTGTCCAGCTTGTTGTCAAGTCTACAAGTGTAGAAGAACACTTCTACATATTTTGCTTTTAGAAACCAATAACCTGAAGACATAGACAATAGATTTAATGCAAGCTACATACATACAAAAATCTTCTATTTTAGGAAAGATAAATTTCTCATTTCTAAAAGTCTTCCAGTTTGATATGAAGAAATATAAATGTAATAGCTTCGTATAAAAACTGTTGCTGCAATAGTGTAAGCTAAGGCTCTCTTAAAAGAAACTCCTCCTACACTTGTTCCCACACTAATACAGAAAGAAAGAACAAGAAAATGTTCCCAAATGGTTATTTTTTTTCAAATATCAAAATTATCGAAAGTCAAATTATCAAAAATGAACATCTTTTGTTATGAATAATACCGTTATCTGGTACACAGCTGAAGGGAAAAGAAGATGCAAAATCAATGGGAGAAAAATATGTTTCCATTGTTAAAGGTCCCCACATGCAGGAAGAGTTTGGCACGGACTTCCTAATTGCAGAGCAAATAATCTTCAAGTACCTGCAGTGAGCATAATGCTTTTAGTGTGTATTTATGAAAGGAGTGTGTACAATTAACCTGGCAGTAAGAGATAATGAAAGGGAAGCCAACTTCATATTGTAAGTTTTTACAGGACTTTAAATTTATCAAATATTTGTACTGCTGTATTTTAGTTTTGTTTAAATAAGCTTTAATTGTTACCATAATGATTTCTACGGTGTGGTAATATTTATTGGACATACTCATTTTTTCCAGCATGGAATCTGAAAATGTGGCGATTGTATAAAATGTGAGGATTATGAGGGAACTGAGGGTCATTTTTTTAATTAAATTTGAAATAGGATAACTTTGTATAGGAAGAATTCACAAGAATTCTAGTTTCCAAACAGTCACCACAGTATTTTATGAGAAACCCAAAATCTTGCCCCAGTTCTTCCTTTCTATGTGAACAAATTACTAAATCAAACAAAATGATAAAAAGTATCCAAAACTAAGTGCCTGGTGATTCTATTGCTTTCAGTTCTGACTGAAGAAAACTAATTTCTTATTTCAACTCAGAAATAATTTCAATGATTCAGAAAAAAAAGCAGTGAAAATTCTTAAGAGTTAGTACACAGTCAAATAATTTTCAGAAAAAAGACCCTTTAATGATGTCATGAGGAAAAGAGAGGTTGTGCCCAGAGAGGTTGTGGAGTCTCCTTCTCTGGAGATCTTCAAAACCCGCTTGGACGCAGTCCTGTGCCACGTGCTCTAGGTGTCCCTGCATATGCAGGGGGGTTGGACTAGATGATCTCTAGAGGTCCCTTCCAACCCTAAGCATTCTTTGATTCTATGATTCTATGAAAACACAGCGGCTTCCTGCTCAACCTCAGTGAGGAATCAACTGTATGTTGTCAGAGATGTCTACGTGTTCCTATAGATATAGGGAGCACAAGCACTCAGGGGGGTGTTTTTTTGCTAAATTCTGAATTAGGTAGGATTAAGTAAGACTTAACCTTGCTGAAAGATTTTATGTTTCTTTTTGTTTTTCACAGGATAAAATGTGGAGAATGAAGAATTAGGATCTTATACAATTACAGCCACTCTGAAATAACGCAGAGAGTCCGCAGAGAGTCATGATATTGCTATGAATTTATTAAGTTACCTCAGTCTATTCACAAATACATTCTTCATATTGAAAAACCATGCAAAATGCCTGATGAGTTGTTCTGGTTATAGGAAGACATGATTATAACATGTTCGTTTATAAAAGATATCTCCCCTTTTTTTCTGAAGCAACACAAAAAACTATTCTCTCGATTAGGTTTACTGTTATTTTTATTTACTATTTTACTATTTACTATTTTTAGTTTACCCTTTCAGTGCTTGGAAAGTGAATAGTCCATGTAAATCTAACAGCAATATAAATAATTATCACTATTCTACCTAGAAAAAAAGATTTAAAAAGGCATTCCTTACTTGCAAGCACTAATACCTTTCAAGAAATCAGCAGAGGCCTTAAAGTCAAAAGACTTACTTGGCAGATCACGTTTTCTATCAAAAAACAGATACAACATGCTTTATCATGAAAATGTACTGTGATGTAGTCTCAAATACTTCGCTTCAATATCTCAGATATTGAGCACTCTTGACTTTGATTTCATTTTATTTGACCTAAAATTTATGAATTCACACTTTGACTAATAGTGATGGAATGATTAATCGTGGGAAAAATAATCAGTTTTAATCAAGTTTTATAAAACTCTTACCTTTACACTGTTTTTGCATTTTTGCTGATAAATGGGGTTTTCCTGATAAAGTTTTGGATGTATGGAAGTCCAAATGGGATTAATGCTTATGCTTTAATGTGCTTACATAGTTTGTTGAATCGGGGTTTATGTTCCATTCAGCCTCAATATAATGGGTACTGGTGATAAAAGCAGTTCTCAATGAAATATAACAGCCACAGCAATAAACCCTAGGCAGGCAATTTCTTTTGTATACTAGGAAAGGATTCACCATTATAGACTACAAGAGGGTTTTTTCCAAATACTCAATTGTAAGTCAAGTCCCAGGAAAAATGAGGTCCTATCGATTTTACAGATTTCTTCAGAGATTTACTCTCACTGTTCTGTGAAGGCATGAGTTTCCCTACTACTAAAATGTCCTGAAGAAAAATATTCCCTCACAGTTTTCAGTGTTAGTCTATCAGTGGATGTGAGATATATTTATACCAAAATAAAAAAAAAAGGAAAAAAAAACAGAAAACTACAGAAAACTGCTAGGTTCATGAGAGTCCCAAAATGCCCAAGTGCCTTAAAACAGCCCTTAATAGTTATATGCTCAAGAGCTGCTACCTTAACATAGTATGACTTAATGACTAATCCCTTATCAGCAACGAACTGATCTCTTTTCTCCAGATACTATCCTCATTGAGCATAAACTCTTCTCCTCCCATTACTGTCTTAGGAACAACAAAGTATATGTGATAGTTTTTATTCACAAAAAAGTAATATTGAACAATAATCCCAATTTGGTCAGATTAACCAGGATTTTCTAAGTAAATTTTCAACAGGTTCTTTAAATATTTCTTTTATGAAGCAGCTGAAGCTCAAGCATGACTTTTTATTGCAAAGTTGCACTTCCATGTACTAAAATATTTGCTATGTATTATTGCTATCTTTTTGCTGTGCAATTCAAATTCAATATTGAAAGCAAAATTATACACTGCAAAAGTCTAATGCTGTTTAATAACACTAAATTGCAAACCACCATAAAATAATTATAAAAAAAAATGTATATATGGTATTTAAGAACTTCTCAGTTGATCAGAATGCCATATTTCAGTTAGGAATGTGGCAATTTCTGATTCAGCATTTATTTCTACATGAATTTGAATATCTTTAATAGTTATTCAAGTCTATCTCAAAGAAACAATCTGGTAATCCATACTTGAGGTGATTTCTGACATAATAGCTCCAGTATTGTTTCACACGTCTCTTTCTCAGGCTTGTCCCATATAATTTTGCTATTTCAAGATCATACACAGAGGCAACATGGACCAACAATGGATCTAGACTTATTTACCTCTGGACAATGATATCCACTCTTTGACAAACTAATTCACAAAACTGAATAAAACAGTAACCTCTAAAATTTTAAAGAAGCAAGCTCATCTGAGATCACAAGTCTATATGTTTACATAGAATTATAACATAGATTTTTACATAGAATTATATGAAAGAGGGCTCTGGAAGTCAAGTAGTCCAACTTTTTAGTCAAAGTATGTCTCTCCACCATTAGCTTTGGTTGCTGTAGGGTTTGACCAGTCAGCAACAAAAATATCCACAGATCACTAGTGTGCAACCTCTCCAGTTACATTGTACACCTGTCCAATGGTACCTAAATTGTAAGTGTAGTAGAAATGCATATGATACAGCACATCTAAAATCATGGGCAACTGGAAAATTGTATTAGAAGTTAAGTTACCTGCCACATGCAAGAACATAATGCATTCATTGCTTAAAATAAAATCAGAAAATGTAGCATGGTACTAAAATAAGCCACAACTTCTTTAATATAGTTATTTCCCATCACTGTTCAGCAGGGTATAATCATCACCTGCTGTTTTTTTCTAGGCAGAATACATATCACACTTTTCAGTAGCTGCTTCAGTGTGTGGGTGGCATATTCCTGAAATTACCAATAAAACTTCAGCTTAGTGCACAGGAGACAATACTAAGTGAAGAATTTAACAGAAACAAAAATTTTATAGGTAATATTGCTTTTCACACTTAAATCCCATTTAAATAAACTCATCATTCAATTTAATAAATTAAGAAGAGAAAAAAAATCGTATTTTTCACCAAAGGATAGAAAGTACAGGAAAATATTATAAATTATACAATAATCTTATTCTGAATATTCATATTTCAGTTGTAGTACACACCAAGAGGTTTCCTGGCTGATTGTACCTGGAAGGTAATTCTTTCTCTACCATCTCTATAACATTACCTATCCAAATACTCCACACAAATCACTTCCTGAATAATTTGGAAAAAATTTCCCAGAATTCTGTGCTGTGCACTAGTGATTTCAAATAAACTATTATCAAGATGATCTTTTCAAAATCTTATATTCTTAAAGATATTATGATTATAATTATGTATGTATTTATATCAGGTTAATGTAAAATGTCAAAACCTCCTATTTATTTACTAATCTCAGGTACAAATTACAATATTGCATGTACGAAAACACACAGTCAGGATAAGAAAAACTTTATGTATTCTATCTTCAGATCTTACAGATCTCTCCCTATCTCTTTTTAGACTCCCTGTAGAAATTAAAAAATATGCTTCACATGTCAAAGATTGGACCTTCCTGCACTCACTCTACAAACCTATCCTTATGTAGTATCAACATAGATGGATAATTAAGTCACATATTATTTTTGTAAGATTTTGGGGAGAGGGAGGAGTAAGTGGGCCAATAGCCTATGAAGTAGGATGAGTAGGTGCCATAAAAAGCTTTAAAAGAGTTGGATCTCTGCTTCCTACACTAGAAAAGGTGAAGCTGCTAGACAAGTAAGCACTGGTACAACATTGTTAAAATACTGAAGCAGGGAAGCTTATGAAGATAAAATCTGCCTACACGGAAAGGAATATTACAGAAAAGACAGAAGATAGTGAATACATGAGTAAGAGTTTTATCTCTGGGTTAACAGAGAAAAGACTAGTTTAAGATGACATGAAGGAAGAATTAGGTATATTTTAGCCAAGAACTGGCAAGCAGGTGAAGAAGAGAAAAAAGTTAAAAAAACAAAAGCCAGAAACCTTTTCCAGGTGATGATTTCAGGGTCTATGGAGGAAACTGGTGTTGGTCACTGTTCAGTAAGGAAGAGTGATGTCTTTTTCTTACGGTGATGCCATACTCTTAGAGAACAGAACGCAACCAAATTTATTTTGGCCACATTGATTTATATAATAACAACTAGCTATAGAGAAAGTAGTGTATGTCAGAAAACAGAGGTGTATACTAACCACCACTTTTTAAAAATATGATTTAGTTTATGAACAATTGAGAGAGAACAGAGTTATAAAAGCCCAATCCAAATTCTCTCTTTTTTCATTCCTTAGTAGTACAAGAGATGGGGTCAGGATGCTGAATTTTCAGTGGTGCAGCAATGTGACGTCAATCCAAGAAAGTTAGTTGTAGTAAAACACAGTCATTACTCAATGACTGATTCAAACTTAATATTGACTTTACAGCATTTGCATCCTGAAAATATTTCTGGCGATGACTTTAAATGTAAGATTCAGCAAACAAGATAACAGATTTCCTGCTATGTAATATTTAGGTTAGATAGCGCCACAAGACTTTCTAACGCTGGTGAACTTCAGTGCTGAGAAACTATTAGCCAAATATGTTTATCAGTCCAACCTGAAATGCATTTCTACTGAATGCACTGAGAGATGAAGCTTTCTGTAAAGTGTCAGGAAAGTGAATGGTTTGATTCACTGTACGCTGTAAGAGATGTAAGAGATGACAGAAGTTCTTGGATACAGCTTATTCAAACACTTCAGCTAATTTCATTTTGCAGGAAAACCCATGGCAAAGTTGCAAATGTTCTTATTTCTAGGAATCCAGGAGTTCTCTAACCAGAATATAGAGCAATGTTATAAGCAACTGTGAAGATATCCCAAAACTTCATTGCTCCTTTTTAGGAAGCAGTTTTTAACATCTTTTTAGATCTATATCTGACATAGCAATGAAGTTCTTACTTAAATATTTAATTAAACACTGCCTATCTGTCTACATATTTTTTCTAGATAACTATTGTTCTAGATAGTTGGTAACATGAAGATTCACGATGAATGCAGAAGTCTCTTATGGGTTTTAAATTGAAGTTCAGTTTTTCAATTGCAAGTGTACTGTGGGTACTGATAAAGCTAGTAAATTAAATGGCAGTATTTTCGAACCTTCTTGAAGCTCTATTGCTACACTATGCTGAAAAGATTTCGGTATGACCGGATTACAAGAAAGTACCCCCAAATGACCGTAACTTCACAGTCTTCTTCTTAGGACACTCTAAGTAAACTTTCATAAACAGACAAATGTGGAGCAGGGAGCAGAATTCAGGCTTCTTTTATCTAAAAGTCAGAGATGAATCCTGTCTCAACAAAAATTTGCTGTTCTTGCCTTTGGGAGGTCAGAACCTCTGCTCTTTTTACATCTTTGAAAGGTTTCAAAATGGATTTTATTCTATTTTCTTTAAGATTTTTTGAAATTATGGAATCTACAGAAGATAGTTATTCAGTTATCAGCTATTCAGAGTAAAAGTTTGTCTCTTGTATTGACTAGGAGACAGAGTATACACAATAGGGAATATCCTAACACCTTTATTTTTTTTTTTTTTTGGGACATTTTCAGTTTTGGAAAGGATGGAATTTCTACTGGGAAAGAAAGGTTAATTTCAGAAAACCAACAGCCAAGCATTAACCCGGAACATCATACAATTGCAAATGGAATTCCTTCTCCACTAAACTAAGAAAAAACATTTGAATTTCAGTCTCCTAAAATATATCTGAGTATCTTTGCTATCTGACTTTTGATTATTTAGAGGGTGGATGAATCTGGTTGTCAGCTTCATTCTAATTTCCAACTGGACAACCTAAAACTTTGAATGTTTTACAAGATATGTAAAAGATTTTCCATCAAGTTCTTGTAGGACTTTACTGCTTATGAGTCTGAAAATGCCTGCGTTATTACTATGATAAGATTTAAACAACATTTGAAGAACTTACACAGATCTTAATATATAGTTCTCTGCTATATATTCTCTGCTGCATTCTGAAGTAAGTGTGATTGATAGAGGTAACGGATTACCTAGCAGTCCAAAAGACTGAAAACAGCAATGACAAATACATTTTTAACTGAATTCACCTCTTTATAATTTGAAGAATTCTCACTATGTAATTTCTTTTTTTTTATTTCTGTGAGAAAGAAAAACATGGAAAAACAAATCCATCTTCAATTTTACAGCGAGAACCAATCCTCAAAGGTATGTTGTCATGAATGAACAGTGCATATACTCTTGGTTTTCTACCATAATTAAAAATCTTATTAGTTCTTAGAGTATGAAAACTGAGTTATCATAAAATAGGGTTTAAAATTTATATACAAGAATCAAAGTATTCCAGGAATCACTGTCTAAAAACTTACTTTTTTTTTATTTACATGAGCATCTCATTATAAGAGATACCAACCAACAAAGCTTACTTTATTCTATTTTACAAATGCATTGCTCAGCCCTTATACACTCTTTGCAAATATCTTACATTAAAAAGAGACTAGGAAAATATATGTTTTTTTTAATTATCAAATAATTTCAAATGTCACATGTTCATCACGGGAAGGTTTATGGAGTAATTTCATCATAACCACTTAAGAAATATTTTTTGAAACAAATTCTTAAAAATGAGGAGTTAGTAACTAGCGTGGTCCTATCATAAATCCAGATAACTCCTACAGCACTGCACCTTGCCAACTGTCTAAAATGATAGATAGTGTGAAGCAGAAAACAGCTACTGAAATGGGAAAGAAACAGAAAAGCTGCTTATAAAAACACAGGGCAGTGCTCGTTGTTATTCAAGTACATTAGTTGCCATATCCTGTTTTCATTGACTGCAGTGGAAGCTTTAGCATTGACTTCAAACAGGTGCAGGTCCCACTGGACCAAGGGGAATAAAACGTACAGTCACGGTATGAAAGCAACACTGTATGCAGGGTGGTGAGACAGGATATGTCATCTCAATCTGGTACACAAGAATATGACCAAAGCTATTTAAATGCAGTGCCAAGTAAGGATGCAACTGAAAAAACAGTCATTTCTAAAAAGAAATTTGGCAGGCCTATATTCAACACTACAAGAAAGGAGCAGGAAGATATAACAGAAATGAGAGAACTAAAATATAGTGCAGAAAGAGAACAAGGGAGACCCAGAAACAGCAATAAGTATCATCCTGTTCTGTAGCAATACGATACCACTTGTTCAGGACACAGCTGTTGGCATGTGTTGGTAGATACTGCAGCCTAATTTGCTGCAAGAATTATTGGGATTTAGATGCAAGTATATTATCCATTTTATTTATTTTTCTCTGTAGTATCATAAGCATTTGAAAATGTTTGGGGACTTTTTTTAACCTTCATAATCTTCAAAGAGAAGTCCTAGGCTATATTGTTACATCAATTGAGAGAGTTATGTATGGTGTCCTCAATTAATTCTATAAAGAAAGTAGCTGGGATGTCATTATATTAATTAGGAACTGGTCAAAAATAGAGCACATATCCCAAAGGAAAACTACAGGACTGCAGAATTTCATTGCAGGCTGTATCAGAAGGAAATGCTACACAACATAAAAATTGTCTGGCTAATATGGCACTAATACACACAAAACTCTCTCAGTTTTAAATTTAGGCACATCAACAATACAACTGGATGACTGTATCTCAACATTTAATTTTAAAAATGGATTTTGAAAATAAAATAAAGACCACGTTTTTGAACATCAGAAACATGTGTAACAGATAAGAAAGGGACAAGACTGAGATGCTATCCTAATGAGTAATTTTATGATGAAAATGTAAATGTATACCTGTGCGAGAATGGGGAATCCGAGGTTCCTGCATCCATTACAAGGTGTTAATGCCTCCCATAAACCTGAAGGACCACATGTATTTTCACCTGCATCTTCTTCTTCTTCCTCTCTCGATGACAGACATGTTGAAGAAGGCCTCTGCGCATAAAGAAGCAGTACTTTCCAATTAAACACAATGATAAACATTTTATTTAATAAAAAGATGAACTGAAAAGAAAATCACATTTCTACATGCCAAAGAGTGAACTGCTATTTTAATGCATCAACTGCTCAACTGTTAATCCTTGTATGAAAACAGTACAATCTAAGGAAGGTGTATGTTGAGTTGCTTGTAATTATACTATAAATAGGAATAAACATAAAAATATATATTAAAACGTATACTTATTTACTTCATTACCAGCTAACTGGTGATTTCTGGCTCATATTACTTTATATGAGTTTGCTTCAAAACTTGCCTTAACTTTATTAAGCTTATTATAGCCCAAAGAGGATGAAAACTAATGTTTTTAATGAAATTAAAGGAAATAATACGTGAAAGGGGTCTTGCTCTAACAGTCACTAGTTGCATTCATAAAGCAAAAATAAAACTATACTATATTTGCTTAGATTAGTCCAGGGTTTTTGCAAAAAAAAAAAAAGATGCATTCAATCAAAATTTGAGATTTTATTTTTTATTTCAATGTAGACAAACATGTTCACTTACTTTGTATGGCAAATATTTAATTTAAAAATGACCTGGCCTACATTGTCACCTCAGCTAGAATGGAAGGAAGGTTCTAGAAAAAGTCATTCAGTTCTGAGTACTAAAGCTTCCATACTCAGTGATATGGGGATAAACCTTATTTTTGTTTTTAAAAGTATTCTGATATTCTACAATTGGCAGAAAGAGTGACCACTTTCCTCTTCTTTATGTATGATATTTTGCTATGCAGGTGAATCCAACCCCAGAAGAATGAATTTCAGCAGCCCTTTTTTATTGCTTTCAGGAAGAAAAGGAGGAGAAGACATAAACCAGCGATGAATCATTTTAAGAATCTCATGTTAAAAAGAAAGTTATAACAAAAACAAATTGCAAATTTTACTCCCATCTGATCTCTCTCTGCCACGAATAATCATTTTGTCCATATTTAAACTGGAATATGCAATATCTGTTCTAGCCTGCAAAATATTTGTTTTTGCAGCCTGATAGTAAATGTTAACTTCAAGAATACTTGTTTGTCTTAAAGAATCTTCCAGAAGTGGCTGGATTTTTGTGCGAACAACAAGGCTGTTGGCGACAAGGCCTGACCACAGCAATTTGTCCATCCAAAGCCCATCAACTCCAAAGCACATTTGGGAGGCCTGCGTAGAACAGGACCACTTAACTGTGGGTTATTTTGACCAGTAGAATAAAGATCCGAGGGACCCTGCTTCCGCAGGGAGATTGGACTAGATGATCTTCAAAGGTCCTTTCCAACCTCAACCACGCTGTGAATGGATGGAAAAGCACTTTCCTGATGGGAAAGACAGGGTGGAAAGAGAGAGCAGGAGTAGGAACATAGACTAATGGGTCCTGGTAATCAAGGTGAGGGGAAGGCACCACACAGACCGGCACTAACTCAAATTCTTTAACATCTGAGGGTCATTGAACCTTCCGCCCTCGTGCTAACCTCTTATACATATTTGGCTGCACCCACATAACTTAAGAGGAGGATACTCCTCTAAATTCACCTACATGGCCTTCACTGAGGGTACACCCGACTTCCCCAGTCTGACTCCCCTTGTTCGTCCCTTGTTAAAGAAATGACAAACCTAGCCCCGTATTTTAAAGTTTTTTTTATTATTATTATTGTGGATTTATTTACTTTTCATTATAAAAGTCAATTGCTGAAGCACTCTCTGCGTGCAATTTCACGAGGTTATTTTGACAGGCAAGTAGTACCACCGAATGTGTTGCCATGGCAACCGGTATTCCCGCACGGATGATTATCAGGGCCGGGTTAACTCCGCCGCGTGTGGGTCGCGGAGCACTATTATCGCTATACATTTGCATAGACAAAAGAAGCAAGCTCCAGGTCTTTGAAATCTATTTATGCCACCGTCTTCCATCGCGTGCGCCCTACGCTTGTATTTTAAAACTCCACAAATTGTTGTGCCACAGAATCAAAGAGTTTCTTGCCCCCTGGAGCAAAAAGCAAAGTACTGCAGCAGTGCTGGGTACAGGAGAGGATGCAGCACACATGGCTGCGGCCTGAGAAGATGCTATAAATGAATGAAGATGAGAGTCCCAGGAAAGAAGTACAGTCAGTGCACCCTCTAAAAATAAAAATGCACAACACTGTCATGAGAAATTTTGTTAACACAACTAAAGCAGGATGAATAATGAAAATTGATACATCTGAATCATTCGAGGGAGAACTTGTGAGTATCTAGCCATTACAGGAACACATCAGAAAATATAATTGTCAAAATGTTGTTCAACAATGGAAAAATACATAAGCAGTATGAAAGAGAGATATGTTATTTATCTTAGATGTAATGTATACGAACAGCCTAAAATAGACCAGGGACCATGAGAATTTAAAGCAGTGCCACCAGCATGAATGAGGAGAAACGGGGACTTTATGCAGTCAGATCTGACCCTGCAGAAAAGGACAAACAGATGTCAAAGCTCATCAGACAGTTGTTCAGAACAAACTGATTAGTGGTCTTATGCAGCTAGGCTTTCCAGGTATGGATGGCATGATCATTGCTCTTTCATACTGAACTGATTTCTGTCGTCTTCTTGCCCAGATTTCCACTTCTGCTATTGCTCAGGCACTGAAAAAGACACACTAGGACACACGTATGTGAAGGCGATGAGAAGCAGCTATCCCTATCGGCTTTCTCACCCACCCCCAGTGCCAGAAGCCCAGCTGTAACCAGACGACAGGCACAAAGGGAGATGTAGGAATAGCTGCAGGAAAAGACAGCAGCAGATGCAAAAAAAAGAGGAAAGGAATTCATATTTGTATAGCCAGAAGTCCCTCAAATCGAATAGACCGGGTTTGCATGTCTTAGGGAAATGAGGGCAGCTGAGGGATGTGGATGAGATACAGATAGACCTGCAAGACATCCATGGACTTCAGACTGTCACACGGGCCCCTGCGACTCCTACCCAGACCACCCAATTTCCTGCTCTCCTCCTCCAGCCTTCACTCCTTTCACATAACTCCCTCACTTTTCTGTGCTGTGGTAAAAATTAAGTTTGCCTCCTCCAAGATCCTTCAGACACCAAAATCTAATTCTTTGTATGCTGCTGGGAAGCCTTGAGATAGCTCTCTGGGAGAGGTTTAGTGAGGCATATGTATTTACGCCCCCTCCTCATAAAAAAGAAATAAAAAGAGAGGAAGAGATCTCCTTTTATCACCAAAAAAAAAAAAATCCAACAACAAAAAATAAACAAACAAACCCCTAAACAGGCACAGTTAAAAACCTCTTATACATACTAATGCATGGTATAAACCATAAGCTGTAACACTTAGCTTCGAAAGGTCAACCCTGCCTACGCTAAAAGAAGCGTAAGTGTCAGCACCACGTATCTTCTAGATAGAAAAGCTTAGAAGATATTATATATGGTTTGCAAAAAAAAAAAAAAAAGAAGAATTGGTAGGGAAATCACAAGGAATTGACATAGAATAAAAGATTCAATAAAAGAGCTATGATTTTTACTGGAACACCGAGATAAGTATTATAAATTGCTTAGTGCAGAAATAAAGACTAATACAATTTCTCTATATATAAAATAGAACTAATAATAAAAGAGGATAACAATATATCAGTGAGAGACTAGTAAGATTAAGAGTAAGGTCCCTGGACCATAAAAATGGTGACAAACTTCTTTTCAGCTTCACCAGGCCCCACATGTCATTTCTGATTTTCATAGCTGACAAGCACTTAAATTATGTCTTTGAAAATTTAGGCATGGAAGTCTTCATTTTTCTGTCTCCATCTGCACAAAAAGCAGAAGTTGTCCAGTAGGAAACTTCAGGCTAAAACATGGTTTATCCTATAAAGAGGCTCTATGTTCACAAGGTATATTTAGGTCAGTCAGATTGACTATCACAACTTGACTTCATGCTCCCAATCTAACTAATATTCAGCAAGATGGGACAAAAACAGACAGGAAAAAAACAGTGAAAGTCTGTTCTGCTCTTAAAAATCAACAGGAAAAGAGAAAGAGGGCAACCTGAATCCTAGCTATTCCTAAAGAGCTCCAAAGTTCCTATCTCAGAAAGCTTTATGTCATGTATAAAATAGCCCAAAATTTTGGTTTTCCTTTATATTGGTCACAACAATTTCATAAGTACCACGGGAATTCATTATCTAGGCCAGATTTCTCCATGAATACAATAAATCTTGTAAAACCTCTTCCTTTTATTTTTACTCATTTTTTAAAGAAAACTGCTCTCTGCTTTTGGCTTGGCATTTTCAGCAGCCCTTGCTAGACAAAATGTGATTTAATCCCTCAGTTTCAGGAGCAAGAGGAGATTGAAATATAAAACCAAGCATCACACTCTATATTTACTTATCACATCTCTGTTTTAGCATAAGTGTCATCCACGTGCAGAAGCACAGCAAATATCCTTTCAGACTGTATCCACTAGAACAAGAAAGCAGCAGAAAAAAAACTATCGAGATAGCTGATAGCTGATTAACTGTTAACTGATGTTAACTTTTTGTCTACCCTACAGCATATCATGTTTAAGAAAAATAAGGAAACACTCTAGTGTGATTATTACCACAGCTACTGTGCTGAAGTTCTGCATTGTCAGGCACGCTGAGCTCTTTGCCCTTTAAACGCAAGCTTGGAGTTTAGGATCATTTCAAAATGTCCAGTAATTTTATATTCTTTTATCTCATCTCTCAGAAAAGGAGTAACAAAACTGAAATCAACCCTTCCTCTGGAAGGCATCCCTCTGGTTTCAGGAGGCAGAAAGCAACCAGATGTTTGGTAAGCTTACTAATGCCACTCAGTCTCCAGCATTAAGCCAATAGGGTATTTCTTCTGAGCAAATAATCTGACAGTCATACAACCAAATATGCAATGTGCAAATATTTCATAGGATCCTACACACACGATTCTAAAGGCATGCTTTTACCAAGGCTATGTCCGGTGCCAAAGAGAATCAGTTATGTTGTGAAATAAAAAAAAAAATAAAAACCTACTTTATTAGTCTAATTTTATATTCTATTGAGGAATTAATAAAAGGGGAGCACGTTTCTTAATATCCCCCACAAGTGATGCTGGGCGGGTTGTGCCGCCCGCGCTGTTCCCAGTCGCTGTGGTGGTCGGGAGGACAGGGAAGGAACCAGGCGAGGAGGACGGGGAAGGAACCCAGAGCGGGAGAGTTTTCCTGCTCTCCGTGCTCCCTCTGCTGGTGCCCAGGCCACGCGGAGGAGAAAACGGCAGAGGACGGCAGGAAAACGGGTTTGGGAGGGAAATACAACACCGTCACTTGGGATTTTTACACAGCACTTCCCTGTATTAACGTCCACGTGTAGGAGTCATAAGGTTTCTGACATGAACGACACTCGTTTACAAGACAGGCATCATTCATCACCGGTTGTTCTCACGGAACAACTGTGAGTGTTGGCGGCCTGGGCACACCTTGTCCACCACCTCCAAGACACCCTCCTGCCTGCTTGGTGCTTTTCCATTTGCCTTCGTCACTGTTTTGTCCTCCCTGTGCGCTGCAAGCCTGCAGCCATTCCTCCCCGATGCCAGAGCCATCACCAAACACGGTCTGAGCTGCCTCCTCTTTCACCAAATACTTGCACTTGTGTGCGTTGAGTTGATCCCACCTTTTGCAATCGGCAAGGGAATGCCACAAGAGCAAGGGTGGGCTTAAAACAGTGGAATGTTGGAGAAGCACGTTCAGGACCTGCCTCTGCCACCGTCCCTGTGCGGGGATGGTCACGTCATTTAAACTTCTCAGAGATGGTCACTAAGTCTGTTCCTCATTTTCCAGCTATATTGCAATCTTGAAGGCCAGTTTACAAAAGTGCTGGGCTGTATCAGAAATAGCGTGAGGTATTCCACGGCCATTTTCAATGGCACATGAGGCTCTACAAGAAAGCAAGCTCTAGCAGTCTCAAAAAGGGAGAATCTTGACCTCTACACTACCCTACACCAGCCAAGCTGAGAATGGCAGTATTCTCTCCCTGAGACTTTGCAAAAACAGCAGTTGTTTGAACTCAAAACTTGTTTTGAACTCATGCACAGCCTGCAATTCAGTGGGCAAGTGCTATAGACCCTACCCTGATGAGCATGCCAGGAATTAATCATTCCATCTTCAGAGCAGGACCTGAGAGCAAGCAGTTAATATACCGTACCATTACATGATAAGCAATACAAAAGTACAACATGGAATGACTAGTGAGCTTTAAGATACACACTAAAGAAGGCAAAAATGAAAAGTGAGATTGTAAAATGAATCCTAAAATGATTCAAAACATTTTTAATTGTACATTTTATTCATTTAATCCTTGCACGTAATGCAAATAGTGAGAAGACATTTCTGATCCTTTGCACTGCTTTTAAAACAGGAACTGTATGATATGACAACAGTTTTAGGATTTAAATAAAATGAAAAAGCTATTAATTGATTATCAGCCATAAGCTACAAAAGAGGTCTTTTCTTCTATCTGTAAATAAATTATTATTTTTTAAGATGGAAGGTTAACTTTTCATTTGATAAAAAATAATCATAAAATACAGCTAATGAACAGAAAGTCATGTATTAATACAAGTCTGGGGTTGACGAGTGTAGTTTTCACTAGAGGTAAAAACTTATGAATGGAATGTGTTTATCTTTCTATGAACAATATTTCATCTTTATATAACTACTATTATGAAGAACACTTAATGTATGCAGTTTAAATGCAAAAAAAAAAGATATTTGAATATATTTCCATAGAAACCAACTATTTTCTGAATTTTTTTTTAATGTGGATGAAAAAATACATTGCAAAAGATTTTTAAATGGTAGAAAATTTAGGAATTTAAACTGAAAATTTGAAGAACTGTTTTTTAACTATAGTAAACAGTATTGGTTAAGAATGACTTAGTAGATGTAGTATTTCCATTTTTAGGTATCTTGAGAGGCATATAGCGATTTTTTTTCAGCATGAAATTATTTGAATGAAGTGTTAGCTCCTTGAAGCTGCAATGTGCTAAGCAATGCCCTGATTTATAAGAACAGTTAAATATAAGTCTTTCAGTCTAAACTGTTTAAAAATTAAGCATTTAATCTGAGCTAAATATTTTGTCTGTTCTTAGTCTATGGGAATATAGTTCATGTGCAGTTTATCTATCTACTGCATCCTAAGATATGTGTTTGGGACAGAACATTGAATTAATTGCGTTTCAGATGTATTTCTTTTCTTTTCCAAGAAGAGCTCAGGCAGAGAATACAAGTACATAACATTAAGTCAAATCAACATGGCTGTTAAGCATTAGCCTAGCTTTGAGTGAGCAACCAATACTTACAAATCAAACCGTTTGCATACATAGTATCAATTAATACAGGTGTTAATATCAAGTGTTTGCTTTAAATGCTTTCCTAGTCACAAGAAGTACTTAGCATTTTGGAGGATAAAGTCCAAAAAGGGAATTCAACCCAGCAAGGGGCTACAGAGCACAAGGACAAAATGCAGCAGAAATAAGGATATTTCTAGGGGTACCTTTCCATCCCACGGGCACTGTAGATTTTACCTAAATTACTATGCAGGATGGGTATACATAAATGTAAGAAATGTAGGCAGTACAAAAGCATGAATCTGGCAACTTGTTTTGAGTCTCAAAGTTTAAGCACTCGAATATGAACACTGCCAATTAAGTTAATGGGATTTTTCATATTAATCACAGGCTTATGTGTCTCCCTGAATCAAAGACTGAATGTTTATATTCACATGACTCATTCCGAAATGTGACTCACTGAAAAACTGATGTGCCAGTCAAAAAGAAGAGACGGACAATGGAGAATACAAGACAATGAACAAAAGCAAAATTAAGGGTTAATATTTTCAGAAATATTAAAAATTATATATTTTCAGAAATACTAAAAAAAAAATATTTACCCTTGTGTGCAGGAAAATAAGTTAAAAAAATGAAGATTAGCATTTTTGTCTTTAAGTGTCACAGAAAAGAAAGAAAATCTATTCAACATCACTATACTATCTGAA
>NW_010586108.1:6573-18017 GCF_000705375.1 Tinamus guttatus
GGCATTAAAAAGTGCTGCTTGCTGTCAGGCACCTTGGCCCAGGCTCTCCTTTCTGTATTTCTAAAAGGGCAGATGGGAGTTATCATAGAATCACAGAATCATTAAGGTTGCAAGGGGTCTTTGGAGATCACCTGGTCCACACAGATGGGACCTGTACACACAGGGTCACCTAGAACTCTAGAACCAATATATCGTTTGCAAAATGTTCACAGAATATAATATACAGAATATAATATACTTATTATTGGTTTAGACAATAACAGACTACCAGTAAATCCACGTCCATATTGTTTAACAGTTCCCAAAAGATCAGATATTTCCCTGAAATCTTTTCTGGTTCATAGAACAAGTTATACAGCAGCATTTACCTTATCAATAAACCCTCAGCAAAAGCATGAAGACCAATACGAACTCTGAATTGCGCTTATTTCCCAAGAGTTGCAATCAACAGTTCGACAGTTTTGAGAGCATACAGAAGTCCTCACCATTTGCTTTCCAGGTAAAAGAAGCCAAAATATGCCTGGGGTTAATCTAAGCATCACTTCCAGGGTAGCCGTCACTGACCTTCTGACTGTGGGGTTAACACGGGTGAGCTGGGGCTGAGTAAGCAGCCGTTTACCTCAGCCTAAGGCGCTCTTGGGCAAGTGCTGATCTCAGGCGGGCTGACCGGCCGCTCCGCATTCCTTCTCCGTGACGCCCGGCCTGGCGCAAGGGAAGCGCCGGGAGGCCGCAGCGCAGCGGGGAGAGCCCGACCCGGACCCTCCCTGCGAGGCCGAGCGCTCCCCGGCCCCCTCGCGCGCCAGGATGGTGCGGCTCATACTTTGATCATCACAAAACACATTTTCTGGGATGACCGCTGCTCCCTCCGCAGGCTGTGGCCACGCCGGGCAGACACGCAGGGCAGAAGGGCGTCTGGTCCTCTGCGAGCCCACGGTTTGGCCATGGAGCTGGGAGGGAAGCTGGAATGAAGCAGGGAAATGCTGCAAGAGCAGCCTCGTTCCCAGCGAGCGCGGCTCAGTGATGACCTGGAGCACTTTTCTCTGGGCCTGACACTGCCATAGCTTTTCTCTTTTTATTATTTTTTTTTTCTTTTTAATGGATGATACTTAAATTTAGCTACAGGACATACTCCAGAGCATCAACTCCACAGAAGAACATCATTCCCAGGCTTCTGAAGCTGGGGATGGCTGCAACGAGCACATTACACTGTCCACTATTTTAGCATCAGTTACCCTATGCAGAGGTTTCAGAGAAACTAAAGGTAGTGAAATACATGGATCCCTTCTAGACAATAAATGCGGAAGTGCTTTCTAAGGCAAAAATCTTGAGTTTTGTTACCAAAAGCCTAGAATTCTTAGCTATTTTGCTTGACTAGAGTCATCATACCTAGGCATGGTTCAATTTCTAAAACAAAAAACTGCTAGCATAAGATAACAGAGACTTTTCCTTACTCTGTGCAAAGCTCAGTTTCTGAAGTGCAAAATCACCTTCTTTATCTTAAACACAGAAAAATCCTCTCCATTTACACAATAAGAAAGCATTTTCCTACCTCTTATTGTAGAACTTAATTAATGGAAGGTTCAGAGTAGTGAAATATTGCTTAGAGGCTTGTTTCCTTTTCCAAGAATGCCATTCAAAGAAAAAGTTTTTAAAACTGTTTTAGAACTTCAGCTGTTTTGAAGATCTGTTCACGTTAGATGTCACTTTCTATAAGTGATAGTGCACCCCAAATTATTTTATTTGCAGAAAAAAGATTAAGAATTCAAGATTACATATAAATATGTTTTGAAAAAGCAAAATATCTTTAGTCCTATTTCATACAAGCAAAAGAAAATTAAACAATTAAACATGGGAATATTTTGCAGGTGCTAGAATTAAGTGTAATACTAAAACATGAAATATCCAATTAAACGGCCAAGCTAATGAATATGGAGCCAAATAACAGTCACATTTAAGATCTTCCTATAAACTTTTAAGCTTTTGTCCAAATGTGCTGTCAGGAGAGGACTTTTAACCATTACACAGAAAGATATACTCAGCTTCTTCAATCCTCTTCATGTTCGTTGCCCAGTGAATATAAGTGGGATTTCAAGAATGTAACCTGTGTGGCCCAGTTTGATGGACATACCCCGAGGTGGCAATTTCATCAGCAATTAACACTGAGGAAACAAATGCCTCCTTGTCACTTACTGGCTGAAAGAAGTGCCATCCTGGCCCTTAAGGGAAACGGCATACATTAGGGAGAGGAAGCAGAAACCAGCATCCCTCTGGGCAGCTAGTTTATAACACTAAGCTATTTCACTGCAACATAGAGAGCATTTCAACCTCATATAATTCCTCACAGCATGACTGACACTTCCAGAAGAAGCTCTGCATACTAAAGAAATATTTTGCATTTGCATGAAGTTCTCTTTAATTCACCCCCCTCCTTTTATTTTATTTTATTTTATTTTATTTTATTTTATTTTATTTTATTTTATTTTATTTTATTTTATTTTATTTTATTTTATTTTATTTTATTTTATTTTATTTTATTTTATTTTATTTTATTTTGCTAAAGTAAGAAAACCCATTGAGAAGAGGTTCTCATTAACTAGCAGGTGGTCACACACCTATTCTCCTGTAAGTGCTCAAAGTGCGAAGAAAATGCAATCTTTAGTGTGCTCTCCAGAATATTGTCCTGACTACTGGTACTAAAAGCTTAAAAAACAAACTTCTCCGCCTCCCGCCGACCCTGACAACTGAAATGAATCATCAAAAAAAAATTGAACCAAAAGGAATTCAGCTTGAGAGGAGAGATTAGAAGAGTTACAGATCCCTAAACTAACGAGATAAGACCTGAATATAGGAAGAAAGTTTGTTTCTAAAGTTTGTAAATATTTTTAGTAGTTTGTAATTTAAATTACATTTGTGCATTCAAGATGGTCTATGAGCACACATATAACCTGAACAAAATAGTTAGGTAGTCAAAAAACAAAACAACAAACAAGAAAACCCCACACTTTTCAGCTATGCTAAACCAGACTGGAAGATGAAGCACACCTGGCAGCCCAGACTTTAATGCAATACCCTCAAGAAGACCCCATTACAAAGCCCTTATTCTGAATAACAGTAGAGTTTAACTAAATCACTCATTTTCTTCCCATTAACTTTGGTTGCGATACTGTGGCCAGAACAAAGAAAGGTAAGTGATAGGTCAAAACTGTTTTAATAGAAACAGAGAAATTGCTACCATTTTGTTCTCTCAGATCACGTGGGATATACTGGAGAACTTTAAAATCACTTGGGTAAGTAGATGTTATTGGTCTTTTTAGGCACTGATTTTCTTTACTGCTAATAATCTAATCAAGGTTGGTCACCCAGAATACTGAATTCAGTAACAAAGTAAATGTAATACACATTGACTACATCTCAAAAAGCAAGGGCCATCAGATTGCTTTCTAAGCTTAGAAGTTATTTTCTTTGGGCATATTATATTAATATATTGATTATGTTAATGTTATCTTTACATCAGCTGATAGATGCAGAAATTCGGAGATTTTACTTGAGTGCCTTTAGCCTCTGGGTCAAAGTACGGGTTAGTTCTTTAGTTTGGTGGTATAAGAAACCTGTACAAAGTTTTCCTGACTCAGACATGGCTCTTCCTCTCAATTTTACATGCTTTTGCAATTGGTTATAATCACAGGACTGTGTTTCATCTGCAGATGTCACTGTACAGCATGGAGGTAAACATCTGGCCAGTAGTGTTGTACTGGACTCCTTTTTCCTTCCCTCCCACCCAAAAATCTACATATCTCCATTTGACTTCAGGCTGCCTCCCTTCCTCAAGGCATAGGAAGAAAAAGTAATAAATGGATTATGTAAATGCCCAGGTGGCTAGTTCTGATTGCAGAAGGCTGTTTTTTGATAAATGCTCCTGAAATGGAAACTTCCCTGTCTTGGCAACATCAGCAAAGTCACCACTTTTAACCTGATGAAGAACATTTCTAAAATATGCAATAGGCATTTTACAGATGCTCAGGATGTCCCAAAATATGTCTCAATTTGTAATACTATACCAGTTATGATTTAACATGTCCTTCCAAAGTATTCGTCTTGATTCCAGACTTTAAAGAAAATGCAAAATAGGTATTTGTCACCAATTCAGGGTATCTGAATACACGGATTACAAGGCAAAGATAAATAAAATTAAAAATATTTTGATCAGCTTCTGTTCTCTCCTTTATATTTGCAGTAATATATTGCTACCTCACTGTAACCTCTGAACCTACTTTCTCCTTAGCTAGAAGCCAGATTTCAACAAACAGGGCTGTCTCACAGGACACAAATCCCACGTAAATTCTTGTGACATGTTTCTTATTGGGTTAGTAGCTCTGAGATTGGAAACTCCCCTTCTAATTTCAAGTCTATTTTAAAACACCGTAACATAATTTCCTTTAAGCAGACACTTGCTCAGAACACAGATTTCCAACACATCACTTTCATCAGGAACAGTCCAGAAAACATTTTCTCTGTCACCATGTCTGAACACAGACATCACACTGCTTGTGTGACTCCTACCCTCACAGTTCCTCATACCTCATAATTCTCTTTTCCACATGCAAACCAATCCAGGACAGGCTGGACAACAAACAAGCCTCTGGAATCTGTCAGCCTGTATCTATGGCTTCAATGGGCTGCCGTACACACTCTCCTTTCTTGAGACCTGTCCCTTTCTTGAGACTTGTCCCTTAAAATTATTGAACACACCTCAGATGGATTTCCATATTAACCTCCACTGAGAGCTGCTCACTTTACACAACTAAAGGAAGTTTCGCATTTGATATTTCCTTTTAAGTTACTTAAATTTAAAAATAAGCAAGTAGCTTAAAGTTATAAAGACTAAAAATAAATCCTTTAAATTGTCAGGCTGCTATTTAGATGGCAATAACATATCCAGAAGATGGATATTTACAATTTAAACTTTCCATTTATCCTTGTAGTCTAACCTGTAATGACTGACAGCTATGACAATACTGGTGGGACAGAAGGAAGTAAACTGTATACTGCCTTGCTGGAAAGATCTTTGAAGGCTCTTGTATTTTGAACACACTGATCCATGTATCTCCTGAGTTTCTCTACCCATGTTTAGTTTTACCTTTTCATACAATAGTATGAAATAGTATGAAATAGTATGAAATAGTATTCTATCATACTATGAAATAGTATGATAGAATATCACATAGCAAGTGACAGAAATATGGAGCAAAGCACTAGCACTAGATGAAAAATACGATAAATTCACATTCTGACAGTGGGATTCAAGCACAGCCAAAATGAAACCATGTTTGGACATAGAAGGTTTAGTTAAAGTGTTTAATTTTTTTCTCTAGAGCTCACTAGTTCTGGTACAAGCAGCTGGTACCTCAAGTTCTTCTGCTGCTCTTAGAATAATATGAAGTTCCGTAACACAGTATAAGTTCGGCAGGACGTAATACCAGGGTATTTGGGCTTCATATTCATAGGGATGCCAATGAATAGATTATGAAAATGTGAAGAGGGTAAGTCACCTCACTGACTTTGGCCTAAGACTCCCCAAGACAGACAATAATGGTTTCTGCTCTCCCTGTGTAACCGTGTAAGCTTAACTGGCAGCAGTGCTTGTTATTAAGACTGCTAGAAGCTCCCAATTACAACCCCCTTCTGATCAAAAGATATTCATATTTTTTGGCACACATATGCACGCTATACTGAGATTTCTGTGTCTGATAGGGACCTTTGAAACTCTTGCAGTCATCCCCACATGAAATAAAAAACAAACCAAATCAAAAAAACGCTAAGACAGAAATACATCTCAATGCTCACAGAGTGCAGCAAGGCTCAGGGAGGATGGCTGAACTTGCCTCCTACATGCAGGTGAGGAACACATGCCAGTGCAGTGCTCTATTCCAGAGCAAAACCTCAGTCTAATCAATGCTCCATCTCCTGAAGACCCCGATACGATCACGGACCCAGTCAGGCAGGCCAAGGGACCAAACTTCACATACTTGCCCCTGCCAGTGCCACGTAACGTCCCAAAGTCTGAAGGGTAGACTTTCCCAAATAAACAAATACGGTAGTCAAGCGACTGGCCTCCCTTGTCACCATGCAAAACAACATCAGTAAAAACATGCAGCAACTACCCCAAAATCAGGAGTATCTCATCACTAATCACTACAGTAGCAGAGGATTTACTGGCTCCAAGTGTTTTGGTACCATCAGAGTTAAGGGTCTTTGACTGCAGGCAGGTTTAGTAATGAGAAAGGGATTGCAAACAGCAATCATTCTGTATAGCAGTCATTCCCTACGTCATCACCTTCCTGAATGCCTCACAGGATGAGAGATTAATTTTTTTTTAATGTTAATCTCATAGAAAATAAGACTTGGTCACATCACAGCCAGCCTGGGCCTTCCTACTATTTCTCAACCAACTATGCTGAGTAATACAGAACTGACAAAACCTAGAATCCCGAGAAACACCCTTCAGAGGAGTCACAGGATCAAAGCTTCCATCAACAATCCTCCATGCCCTGATCCTTAGCATCCTCCCAGCTAACTTAGCTTAGCTGCCTAAAGACAATTTTGAGGGGAACTGCAGGAGCTCTGGATCAGCCCGCTTCACAGCCTGACAGCTCCTTGTGCTGCTTTTTAATAGGTGCCTGGGGTTATTAGGACTAATGGCTTCTCAAAATCTCAGCAAAAGTTTCACAGATAATTTCCAAACTGATCAAGTCTCCCTGTATCTTCAACCTCTCATAGGAAACTGGGCAATGAAGAAATCAGTTCCCTAATCTAAGTGAAGCCGCAGAGGAAGCACCTACATAAACTCAAAGAAAAAAAAAAAACACTTCCTTACGCTATTTCTATTGTATAAGCATTGTGGTTGCTATCATTTCTGATTGTATGAGTATTTGACTCACACTATTAACACAGTTTGTCCATAGTCCAAAATCTATCTGTATATGGCATTTCTCACGGGTGTGATGACAGCACCAAACTAGCCAGACTAATATATCAGAGAGACTGTTTCCATGTAACATCTTAAGCTTTTATAAACTAAGCAAACACGGCACTGCATCTCACAGGTATTATCAATAGACTTCCAGTATTATTTCGGGTTTAGTTGTATAAAAGTGCTGTCTCATAGCTTTAGGAAACAAGAAAGGTGGTTTTGAACTGAAAATCCATAGCTACAAGCCAATTCAGAAAGCACATTCCCTTTTTTCAAAGGCATGGCTGCCTCTGTGGTTCTCTTTGCTGTTTTCTGCCCCACAGGCCTGCCCACAGCAGCTCTTCCATCGGCGGGTGAAGCGGGAAGATGAGCTCTGTTTCTATAGAGGTTTTCTAAAGTTGCATAGTGAGATACATTTCTTTTTAAGGAAGAGAGATAACACAGGGTTCAACTGGAAATCAAAAGAAAAACACATTGAAATGTAAGACCACAAAGTTAAAAAGTGTATGGTCCAATCTGAGCTCACTACTTTGAATAGTCTGGTTGATTTGAATAGACCATTTTAAAAAAAGTTCTCTCTGGGACAAAGTGCTTTTGTTAAAATATGTTTGTCCAAAAAAACACATTTCACATTAACGAGAAAGCAATATAAAATAACCTATGGCAACATTATCAGCTCCTGCCAGGAAACCTGTAATAACTAGTCTAGAGAGAGGAGTGTGTTAAAATAAGTGTCATGACATGCAGCTTACATCCTTTGACAGGTGATTCCAGATCCTTACCGAATAAAATACTTATGGCTTTTAATGTTTGCCATGACAGCTGGTGGTCTGTTTTCCAATAGAGCATGACAAGTAACTTCCAGCACAAAACATTCCCAAGCTGTTCCTCCAAAATCTCTCTTAAAAAAAAAAAAAAAAAAAAATGACCTGTGACTAGGTAGCACAAGATACTGTTGGAAATCCCAAATTGATGTGTAACATGGATGCAACACCTTCTCGAACATTAGTGGCTAAAAGCTCTGGTGCCTTAGTACACTCATTTTACATGTGATATGGAGCATACTTCTGACTTTCTAAAGCATTAACTGATTTCTGTAAAATGCATCAAGATCTACTGAATAACAGTAGAAGCTGAGAGGAAAAAAACGAGAGGAGAGAGGGGAGACAGAAAGGGGACACTGATCGTGATATTTATACAGATGTCTATGAGTTTGCAACTAACAGCGCTGAAGAAAGTCACTTATTAAACCCATATAGGACAAAGACTTCAATATATTATTTCTAAAAAACACCAATCTAATATGTTTTCAGACAACTGCAAAAGTGAGTAAACTTTCCCACTATTTTGTAACCATTTTGGATGAATCACAGGAGCACCAGCTATCGCCATGTCCTTGGAGTCCTTCATCAAATACTTATGTATGAAAATGGGTCAGAATACCCTCCCAAAGTTGTTATGTACTTATATGGAATTGTTAAACTAATCATATTTTTGCCAAACTGGCTATAACATAATCCTTCTACCACTGACCAACTACAGAAGAAAAATTAAACAAACATTTTTCTGTTCTGAAACTTTTTTTTCTATGGGTTTGAGCTTCTGAAGCCAGAAGGTCACTTGGATTATGTATACAATGTTGGTAATTGCATTCCTTGACTCTACAAAACGCCACGAAGCTCACTATTTTCCCAAATAGCTTTGCAAACAATGACAATTACTGCCCAGACATTTTCAAACACAGCAGGTTATTGGCTTAGGCAGTGATGGAAATCCTAAAAAAAGATAAATATTTTGAAATGCACTGTAAATCAAATTTGTGCACTGGACTAAGAATGGATTATCTGCCTCTAAACAGCAAAAGATGTTTTAGTTTGAGAGAGGCTTTTTCCATGTGTATTTACTAGAAATGACTGTAAATTATCTCTTTGATTTTTCTTTGGTCTCTTAAGATTTTTAGCTGCGGCATCATAATATTCTACTGTGATTAGTTTACATACTTTACTCATTATATTTACTGATATCCAAGAATTCATCATTTCTCAATCATTTAATAAAAAGTATATTTTTCAGATCAAAAAGTGATTGCGAACAACGCTCTGTTGGCTTTGTGATGCTCTGCCAATATTGATAGAAGATGTATCTGTAGTCTCAACAGGGCAAATTTCTACATTGCAAGTTGCAGAATGAGTCTGTCTGTGAGGGGTACTACTATATTGTGACATGCTATATATATGTGACATACCAAAGACAAAGAAAGAAGGTCCTTTTTTTCCTGAATTTCAGAAAGTAAGTAACTGTACAAGAACAAAATACGGCCCAAATAAAAATTCATACAATTGACTGTTCAGGCAGCTTTGCTAGGATCAATATAGAGGGAATATCAAGAAGCCTAGACACTAGTTTCATATTTGTGTACTTAAAGCTGGTTTTGAACTGTCAGCTTTCTGACTCCGAGTCAGGCCCACGTTCTCTGGCCGAGGCAGACTGCTGCAGAAAGGACATTACCGGCTGCAGTCTCCAAGGTCTCCCTCAGTGAGGGGTTCGTGGTAACGTGGGCATTTTTACAAGACCATTATGAAAAACGAAATATGAATTAAATGTAATGCTGCTCAATCACCACGAGGCTTTACTAATCAGTATGCAGGTGTCATTACATAGTTCTCTTCTGTAGCAGATCATATATCTAAAAGACAAAGAGAGTGTGTTGGTAAAGTAATTCTGGGCTCAAGCTTCCAGCTTGAAGGTGATCCCTTCAAATGACCCAGAAGGAAGTCATTTCACTGAGTGAGCTCATTATTTTTATAAAATGGGGGGTGGAGCTTAAAATATTTGTAACACAGTTACCTTCGATGAGAAAGATGAGCATAATTTACGCTTCCTAAAACGTGTGATGAGCACACCACTCCTAAAGCAGAATGCAATATCAACACATCCGAAAACATTTGTGTATTGAAGCACTTGGAAACTGAGCAGATGGTTTCATGTCATTGCCCATCTTTTCCAATTCCCCTCCCCTTTAAAAACGTAATTTCTAGTTTTCTTCAGTAAACCTGGGGGGAAGGATTGGAAAGAGGATTGTGATACAAGTAAAACTTAAAGGCTTAGAAAAATGTTAGTAAGAAAATAATGGCTTTGAGGTTGTTTTTTTTCAAAGATAGTCTCATGATCTTTTGTTTTACTCAGTCCTGACTCTAGATTTGAGCAGCAGGGCTGACTTTCCTAAAAGGCTACATAATAAGTTCAGAAAAGTATGGGCCTTTGCAAGCAACCTTCAAGAACCTTTGCAAAAATAAACACATACTGTTGTATGACACACAAGATATAGTAAGTAAAACAGAATAAAAACCATGCTGATATGTTCCATTTAAATGCAGAACTCCATTTGCAACACTTCAGACCCTTTGTGCAAGGTGAGTGCTTTAGCTCAAACCAGGGCTCAAGCCACCAACCAGTGCTTCAGTCCAGAGAGTACCATCCCTTATCCTTTCTTAGGCATTTTCAGATTTATTCTTTTATCCTATTTATTCTTAAGGACTTTAAGCCCCACACTGTGAACAGCAATGTACCTTTCTGCAGCTCCTTGTGGTGCCAATGACCAGCTGGGAGTTGACCCGCACACAGAGCATCGCTCACGGCTCCTTGGGCCTCCGTGAGCACCCACATCATCTTTGTAACTGCTGCTGCTCATGATCGCTCACAGTCAGTCACCTGCTGAATACAGTGTGATGGTTAAAACAGGGTGTAGCTATGGAGCTCCAGAGACTGCTGCAAGTGGTACAGAGAGTCACAGCTGCCGCCTTTTGGGGCACATTTCAGGAGCTTGGAGCCACGAGGTGGCACAGACAGCAGACAGGTCCCACCATCGCTGTAGGCTCTCCTTGGGTCACCCCTAGCCCCCCTCCCGCCGAGCTCAGCCCCTCAGACACCAGCCTCTCCCCAGCTCACATGTGCAGCCCGTTTGCAGAGGCTGTTTGCGCGCTGGGCACCTCCAGCAACTCACCCCGTCCCCACTTCCTCCCAGGACACCCTCACTACAGCGGCTTCTCCAGCTCTCTCCCACGCCTACGCTCCTCCCCCATGCGCAGGCACACGCACATCCAGGGTCCCTCCTGGAGGCCGCACAGTTTCCCCATGCTCACAGCACCAGCACTTCTGCAAAGAGGGGGGATCTCATCAGGCCCACAGCACCCACCTGCCCCAGCTGCTGCACAAAGGGGTTCCACACAGGGCTGCACCTGCACGGGGCTGCACCTCCATGTGGCTGCACCTCCATGCGGCTGCACCTGCATGGGGCTGCACTGCATGGGGCTGCACGTGCACGGGGCTGCACGTGCACGGGGCTGCACCTCCATGTGGTTGCACCTCCATGTGGCTGCACCTGCATGGGGCTGCACCTGCATGGGGCTGCCCTGCATGGGGCTGCACGTGCACGGGGCTGCACCTGCACGGGGCTGGCCCTCCCTGCGGCTGC